>CAMOHE010049317.1:93312-113912 GCA_946598075.1 Artocarpus hirsutus
ACCGAGAACTATGAGTGTCAATTATTTGAAAGTTGAGTAACATGAAAAAGACAGATGGAAGAAACCAGAAGGAAAGGAGATTGGCTGAGAGATATAGTGCACAATTCCATTTAATAAAAAGAAGAAGAAGATCAAGAGTGGCGTGGTGCCCAAAACCAACCTAGATGCTAGGAATTAAATATGCTATATCAAAGATAATGGAACAAATAAGATAGATATAATGGCAATAATAATTAAAAAAAAGGAATTATTTTATCTGAACTAAAAAAAAAAATACCTAATAATCAGATAATGGAACATCTTAGAGAGATTTAATATTGTCATGCCTCGTAGTAAAGCAATAGGAAATAGCAAAAAAAAAAAAAAGTGAGACGTACAAGAATTGATTTGGAATAAAATGAAGGAAAAAAAAGTGAAAAGTTAGATATAAAAATACCAATCATATCAAAAGGTTAATTATTATTTTAATGTCCTCTAATAGCGCAACTCATGCAGGGTGGACAAAAACGCAGACGGCCAAATCACTGAGGAAGAGGTGAAGGAGGTAAGAATTTCTCTCTTTTCATCAATTTCATAATTTAATAATCAGTGAAAACGAAATAAGAACATATTATATATTTTGATTTTTTTTGATATATACATTTTTTCTATATATATTTAATCAGACCTGTTGATATTAACGTGCAGATTATATCGTTAAGTGCTGGTGCAAACAAGTTGTCAAAAATTCAAGAACGTGCTGAAGAATACGCAGCGCTTATCATGGAAGAGCTGGATCCAGACAACCTTGGTTACGTTGAGGTTCACATCTTCTTCACCACCTTCCTGGGAACCAACATACATAACTAAATGCACTTTATACAAAATAATGATAATAATAATAATAATAATAATAATAATAATAATTATTATTATTATTATTATTATTTTGTTATTATAAATCCACAAAGTAAATGATACAAGAAACAAGTAAATAAAATACTGCAACTTGTTTCTAGGGCTGAGCAAATCATTCCAATGATTGGGTAACCGAGAGATCCAATCGAATTCAAAAATTTTAAATCCGTTTTCGTAGTTTGAGAGGCAAAATCAAATTAGTTGATTCAAGCAAATGTATAACATACATTTTAATAAATTTTTTTTAAAAAAATAAGAAATATATATTTTCTTTCTTAATTTGCATTGGTTCTTAAAATAGTTACTCAACAACTTAGTAGTATGGTTTGAACTAATTTTCGTAGAAAACACTATAACATGTAAGAGCTTTATAATGTAATGTATTTTTTCTTACGTTATAATATGTAAAAGCTTTTACATTGTAGTAACTAAAAGTTTTGGTTGAATTGAGATTACCAAACACGCTAATAATCGTCTATGAAGTTGTACTCTAGTCTTTAACACTTGGATCTTTGAGGTCAACATAATAATGGTGCACCATATGACACAAGAATAGTCCCACTACTTCCAATCCAATTTCTACAACTTTTTGCTCAATGGCCGAAAATATTTGTTCTACCAGTAGAGAAGAAAAGTACCCAAGGCAGAAATTTCCATTACTTCATTGGATCCCAAAAAATGAGAATGGCTTTATAATACTCTTCTTCTATCAATCCCAACACCAATAATGTCCATTATTGCAGTTGTACAACTTGGAAATGCTACTTCTCCAAGGCCCAGCTCAATCAAGCAACCTCAAACCAGGCACAGACAGCCGTGTTCTTAGCCAGTTGCTAAGCCAGAAGCTCGTGCCAACCAAAGAGCACAACCCCATTAAGCAATGCTACAGAAAACTTGCATACTTTGTGGAGGACAATTGGAGGAGAATTTGGGTCATGGCCTTGTGGCTCGCCATCTGCGCGGGCCTCTTTACGTGGAAGTTCATCCAATACAAGGACCGGGCCGTGTTTGATGTCATGGGCTATTGTGTCACCACTGCTAAAGGTGCTGCCGAGACCCTCAAGTTCAATATGGCCCTCATTCTCTTGCCCGTTTGTAGAAATACCATTACTTGGCTTAGAAGCAAGACCAAGTTGGGAGTTGTGGTTCCCTTTGACGACAACATTAATTTTCACAAGGTAAAGCTATTGGAGTATTCTTTTTAAGGATAAAATAATTTTTCTTTCCATCTGATATGGTTGAACATTACTGAAGTATACCAGCACCACATTATATGCAATACAATATCAAACCCATCTTGTAATGTTAAAAGAAAAGAACAATATTAGAAGACATTAGTGATGTTGAGCACCACATATTAATAAAAGACGAGTCTTGTAAAATAGAGCTTATTCTTTTAATAGTTGTAGTGTTTAAGATCAATAGCACCTCAAAGTAAGAGAACAATATGACTGTAAGAATGTTGAGTGTCATAATTAATAAAAAAAAAAAACAGGTGCTACTTATGAGATTTTATTTTTTATAAGTAACTCCTAACATTGTTCAATCTTGGCTATGTGACAATATATTCACGAACTCTGTTTTAGTAAAACTTTGAACCAACTTTATGTGATTTTTTTTAGGTGATTGCTTTGGGGATCGCAATTGGCGTTGGCCTGCATGCTGGGGCACATTTAACATGTGATTTTCCAAGGCTGCTACACGCTACCGACGAGGAATATGAGCCAATGGAGCAATTCTTTGGGGAAGAACGACCCAACAACTATTGGTGGTTTGTAAAGGGCACGGAGGGCTGGACCGGGGTGGTCATGGTGGTGCTGATGGCCATAGCTTTCACCTTAGCGCAGCCTTGGTTTCGCCGGAACAGGCTAAACCTCCCTAAAACCCTGAAAAGACTCACAGGCTTCAACGCCTTTTGGTACTCGCACCACTTGTTTGTCATCGTTTATGTCCTCCTCGTAATTCATGGATACTATCTCTATCTTACCAAGAAGTGGTACAAAAAGACTGTAAGTGGCTTCCTTAAAACTCACATACCAAATAAATTTCACACATTGTGTCTTTTTTTTTTAATATATAATTATCATTTTCTAACTCTGACTACAATTTTGTGACAGACATGGATGTACCTGGCTGTTCCGGTTCTTTTATACGCAAGCGAGCGCTTGATTCGTGCATTTAGGTCCGGCTACAAAACAGTGAGGATCTTAAAGGTAATTAATTTAAGGCTTGATTTTGATCCCTTATTGTTTCTCTAAGTAGTAAATACTCTGCTAATTGCATGTTTAATTTTCAGGTTGCAGTGTATCCTGGAAATGTTCTGGCACTTCATGTGTCTAAACCGCAGGGATTTAAGTACACAAGTGGACAGTACATATACCTCAATTGCGCAGCTATATCCCCGTTTCAGTGGTAATTTGGCGGGATCTCTTTTTTCTATTGTTCTTACATTCACAAGCTTATATCATTATGATTGATGAGCATTCATATCAGGCATCCTTTTTCGATAACTTCGGCTCCTGGAGACGATTACTTGAGCGTCCATATTCGCACTTTGGGTGATTGGACATCACAGCTCAAATCCATTTTTGCCAAGGTATATTTTCTTTTTTTTTTGAAGATATTGATTTATTTATTGGTTATATAGTAATTCCCTTCGTCAGTAACATATACTGAGCTTTCAGTTTTGGCATCTGATAATTGTAGGTATGTCAACCTCCGTCCTCCAATCAAAGTGGCCTTTTAAGAGCTGATATTGAAACGGCCAACGACAGACCAAGGTAAGTAGAATATTATTCAGAAACTACTTTCATTTTTTCAGAAACAAACTTCCAACTTAACCCCAATAACTATAAGCAAAGGAAAACCAAGAGTAACTTTAATCGAAAACTCTAACTAAAAAATTTTTCCTGATTGTTAGGATGCCAAGACTATTAATCGATGGACCATATGGTGCACCAGCGCAAGACTACAAACAATACGAAGTTATCCTCCTTGCAGGACTCGGGATCGGCGCCACGCCTCTAATTAGCATTCTTAAAGATGTGCTTAACAACATCAAGCAACACAAGGAAATAGAGGATGACATGGAAGATAGCAGTCCAAAGAACAACTACAAGAGAAAGCCTTTCGCCACCAAACGAGCCTACTTCTATTGGGTTACTCGTGAGCAAGGCTCATTCGAATGGTTTAGGGGTGTGATGAACGAGGTGGCGGAGAACGATTTAGATGGCGTGATTGAGCTCCACAACTACTGCACAAGCGTCTATGAAGAAGGGGATGCTCGTTCGGCTTTGATCACCATGCTTCAATCCCTTAATCATGCTAAGAACGGGGTTGATGTAGTCTCAGGCACAAGAGTTAAGACACATTTTGCCAGACCAAATTGGCGCAATGTTTTCAAGCACGTAGCAGTCAAGCACACTGATAAACGAGTTGGTAAGTATTTGATCCCAAGCAATTTATAGTCTTTTTATTAAGATGCATTTTGGAAAGAAAACATACAAGGTTAGAAAAATGATTATTGTCATGGGCAGGGACGATTTTGAATATTTTTTAGCTAATTACAAATTGATTCGTATTACTATTGGTCTCTGTGACGTAGTTTGCGAATTTTGGTATTGACATGCAAGCTTTTTATTGCTTAAGAAAAAGTGTAGATAAATAAAATGAACAGAATGTGTCAAGTATCTCTTTCATATGAAATCTCATGCGAGAGATCACATAAAACGAAAAACAAAACATGAATTGATTTTGAATTTTTATTTTATTGCAGGAGTGTTTTATTGTGGTGCTCATGGATTAGTTGGGGAGCTAAAGAGGCTCTCTCAAGACTTTTCCCGGAAAACAAGCACCAAGTTTGATTTCCATAAGGAGAACTTCTAAGACTAAGCTCTTGTTTTTCTATAAACTCAAGTGTACAATATATAAGAGTTTGTGTCATTTTAAGGTATAGATAAAATATAGGTCATATTCTTAGAATTATTATCATCTCCAACAGTAGAGTGTAAAGGTAGAATTTAGACAAGGCCGTCAAAGACGATTCCTATATAATGGAAATCTTCATCGATTGGTTTATAGAATGTGTAAAATGAAATGAAAGGCATCATTCAAATTGGCCAAGAAATTGTTTTCAGATATAGAAGAAAAAAGCCACGTAATAAATTTGTCATTTGGGGAAGAATTTTCTCCAAAGAAAAACAATTATCTAAGTTGTTTACTTGGCAATAATGTCAAAGCTGCTGGTGAAAGAGTCTTGGCGCATGAAAGTGGAAAAGAAAAACCTTTTTCTTTTTAACTTAGATTTTTCTTTTTCCTGTTTCTAAGTTAAAAAGAAAAAGAATTATATAAATCAAACGTGTGAAACGACGACAAAATCTATCTCTCTTTGTTTGAGTGATGATTTAAAACGACTTGTCGTAAAGAGGAATTTGCTCTCTATTCATATTGGCCAAATTTTCTTTTCTCAAAAGTAACGTCACTTGTATGAAATTCCTTATGCGATTCTTCTTTAACAGATTACTAATATAAGATTACAGTACTTAAGTTTATAAAATGTTCACGAATTATAAAGTAATTGCTTAGCTGTAAAGGGGCTGATTATGTTTATTTGATAACTAATTTGTACCACTCGTTTTGCAATTTATATATAATAAAAACTTGACTTTATTCCTAATGCCCTTCAAAGGGAAAGTTTTTAAGCTCAAACAGACCAAGAGAAGCAAACTTAGGTTAAAAAGTGTCCTGTTTTTAAATTAATAACCTTTTCTATGCCAACCCATCATCTTATTTTTCCCCTGCCATTGTCTAATTAAGTTGTATACAACTCAAAATCTAGCATCACAAAGGCCCTTAAAAAAAGAAAGAAAATAATAAATCCATAAATGACTTTACAAAGTTGTTACCAATGAAATATGGAAATAAACTCGCCTGTTAGTGTTTTTAAAATGGGTGAAAATGGTTTTGTTTTGAAAAATGAGAATTTTTGAAGAATTGTGCTAAAAGCATTTTTAAAATTTTTGTCCAAAAAAACGTACAAAAATATTTTTGAAAATTTTCAAAACAATACTAAATGGGTTTAACCTTTTCTTTTTTTGAATGGGTGGAAGCTTTTGAATCGATCCGTTAAGTCTTCCTTTCGAAAGCTTAAATTTATAAACACGTTTATAAAGCTAACCAAACAATAAAGACATCTATTTTCTTGTCTTTTCCTTTTATCAGTCTTTTCTTCTATATTTTTTCTTGGTTATTTGACTTTACGAGTTGTTCTCTTCTCCCCCTTCTCTCTCCCTCTCGTTCCATTACTTTCAAAAATAACTCGACTTAGCAAAGCAACAACTTTGAGATTTTTCAAATAACCAACACTAAACAAATAATGTGTTTGGAATTTTCAATTCAAACCAAAACTTTTTGGTACTACAATGTAAAACTTTCATATGCTATTAGAGGTGATAATTCAAACTGCTCGACCCATATGGGCCAAAAAAAAAAATCAGCCCAGCTTGACCTAATTAATACAAGGGAGGCCTAGCCTTGTCCAAAGCTTGCATGGGCCTAGATTGGCCTGGGCAAGGCTTGGGTCGCCTGAATTTCTATATATATATATATATATATATATATATATATATATATATATATACATTAAAAAATCTAATTAAGCAGATCCGGTTATAGTTTAGGCCTAAATATTTAGTTTCAACCTGGGCCGAAACTTGGACAGGGCTGGGCTCGGACCAAAAGAGACGGGCCACGGGCTGGTCTGTTTGACCCAGCCTAAATTGACAACTCTACATGCTATAGTATCTGACAAAAATATGCTACACTGTAAAGTTCTCATATGTTATTTTTAACCAATTGGATCAGACTAGTTGGTATTTAATTTAAACCAATGCTCCCAAACACTCTAAAATAATGCAAAGTTGGACCAAAAATTAACGGAGGATTTTTTTCATGGAGTATGAAAAAAAATACTTTGCTAGTATATATGACTAGTTTTTCAATTGTCAGAACTTGATGAAATTTCCTTAAATTATCGTTTTCTTTAGCCTGATTTGACTGTAGTACAATCAGAGAATTAGAATATGGCGCTATTAATTAGGTATATCATTTCATAACCTACCATACATAATTTCCCTGTATAAATACTCACCAAATTGATTTCCTCACCTTTATGATCATTTTGCTTCTTTATTCTAGCTAGTTCTACTAGAGCTACCACACTAATTACTAATGCTATCCCTAGGTTAAAAAAGAAGAAGAAGAAGAAGAAAACCTACCAAACTAAAGGGCAAGATTATTGAATTTTATGTTTATTTTTTCATGCACGAGCAGTTGAGACTTAAAAAAAGTTAGTTGGGATCATAAAGTTTACTAGAATTTTAAATTTGTAATTTATGGTGTGGTCCTGTGATACCATGAAATTATGAGAGCATTATCAGAAATCTTTGAATAGCTATCTGAAATTTATTCCTGCTCCTTTCAGTGAAGTCGTTTTTAATTCTTGCCTTATTAACACCCAAAATGCCTTTAAAATCTTTTTTTGCAAAAAAACAAAAGCAGACAAAACCTTTCAATAAAACCAAGCAAAAAAAAAAAAAAAAAAAAAAAAGGTGACAAATGCTTTTGAAGACAGGTGTCGATCATAATAAGATCGGAATTACACAACTGCTTGTACAATTGACACCCCACCAAGCACCAACTTTTGAAGACCCCACCTGATTTTCCTCCTCTCTCTTCTCCTCTTTTTCTCTCTTAAAAAAGACTTCACTTCGTTAAGAAGTGTTTGCAAGAAGTATACAAACTCATTGCTCTCTCCCTCAAGAACAAAAGAAACAAACCTCCTAATTCTCGCTTTCCTCTTTCCCGATGGCAACAACTACAACAGAGGCCAAAACAAACGGTAAACCAACTGAAGCTAAACCAGATGTAGTTGACGAGAATTCTTCACAACCACCTCTCAAATACAAGGTACACAAAGTACACAACAACAAGCATGGTTTTCAATCATCTTTTCTGAATAATCCTAACTCACATGTTTGTAAACACTAATTTTTATTGTTGTTGTTGTTGTTCTTCTTCTTCTTCTTCTTCTTCTTCTCAGACGTGCGTGTTGAAAGTCTCCATCCACTGTGAAGGCTGCAAAAAAAAAGTCAAGAAAACCTTGCAGAACATTGACGGTAAGCTGCTTATGTTATAATCATCTATGATTTTTGCTGCTGAATTTGTCACTAACAATGACACTTTTTTCTTAAACATTTGCCATCTGGGCATTCTTCTTTTTCTTAGATGCTTCTGTTTTCAGTGATATTCTAGCTCAACTTCATAGTTTTTCAAATCTAGCCCAAAGCTTGCAACTTTTTTTTTTTCTGATTTTTATTCCGTATCTGGGTCTCTGAATTTTCAGGGGTTTACGAAACAAATATTGACTTGAGGCAACAAAGAGTAACGGTAACGGGAAACGTGGAACCTGAAACGCTGATTAAGAATTTGGTGAAGACTAGAAGACACGCTGAGCTTTGGCCTGATCATCATCACTCAAAAGGGAAAAAGAAATCAGGGAAGAACAAAGGCAAACAGAGTGAAAACCCTTCTGAAAACTCTCATGATCATGAAAACGACTACAACCCCAGCCAAGAGACGGTGAAAGTTGAAGTTTTGCAGGTTAAAGATCCTTCTAAAACTCATGAAAACGCCAATAATAATAATAGTGGTACGTCTAGTGCTCACGAAGGTGGTGGGCAACCGGGAAAGCAGCACGGTCCCGGTGGACAAGTGAAGGCGCTAAAGGCTGAGGATAAGCAGACGGTCACCGTAAATCCCGGTATGCAGTCACAGCCGGCGGAGAAAAATGAGCCGCCGCCGGTGGGAGCGCCTGGTGGTGCTAGCGGCGGCGGCGGCGGCGGCGGCGGTGGAGGAAAAAAGAATAAAAAGAAGGCGCAAAAGGATAATAACGTTGGCGGAAATGAGGGCGAGCATAATATTGGTCCTTGCGGTGGGCCTGCGAGCAGCGGATCGCAGATTTGTGCTCCTGCGGCCAATCAGGGAATGCCATGTTATCAGGAGCATCAATACCCTCAGTTGTACTACCCCAACGACCGCTACAGTACGGCGCACCCTAGTGGTAGCTACAGTGCGTCCTATTACTCCTCACCGCCACCTAACTACTCGTACTCGTACAGGTACGTGCACCGAGGCGTGGTTGTGGAGACGGAACCTTCGCCGTACGATGTTGGGCCCTACTCGGCATCACAGCCGACGGATTCGTTCGAGCTGTTTAGTGAAGAAAATCCGAATGGATGCTCGGTCATGTGAAATGACCACATTGTCCATGTGGGCGTTGAGGGATCATATACTTGTATAAGTTGACGTGGGGGGGTAATTTTGTAATGCGGGTAGATATGGGCAGAATATTATAATAGTTTTGAATTAGGAGTAAAAAAAATAATAAGCTGGCGGGTTCTAGGAGGGGGACAGAAGGAGAGGAAGTCACTTTGTGGGGGTTTCTTTTTGTGTTGGTATTTGTGCTTGGCTTTGCTTGGTACTTTTTACTCTTTTGAGGTTGGTTTGAAAAAAGTAACTAGCCTTGTAATGCTTGGTTGTGTTTTGTGGGACCTTTGACTCTCTCACTTGTTTCTCTCTCTAATGTGTAAAGTAATCTTCGTATTTTGGCTTATTACATCATAATTAATTACACGTTTCAAGGGTTTTTAGGTACAACTCTATGATATTGATGATTTGAAGTCGATTTTTCTACAATTAATTCTAGTAATGTAATTAAATGTAGCAAATAGTAGATAAATATTAAATATAAATAATTTATGTATTTTTTTTATTTATGGTGTAAATAACTCTTTTTTACTTAAGATGAAAATAATTTATTTTATATAATAGATAATAATTTGCGTTATAAACTTATTATTAACTATAAATACTTTTAAAACATGTTATTTATTTTAAAAAAATTAAAAATTTGTTATTTTTTTTCATGCTTTTAAGATTTTTTTTTTTTTTTTCGCTATAGCAGCTGCAGCTTTGAATGATAGGGCCTCTCTCTCAAAAAAAAAAAAAAAAAAAAAGCTTTGAATGATAAGATATTTAAAAATTCTATCTAAATAAAAATGAATAAAAATTAACAGAATTTAACACAAATTAAGTAGAACTTTAGGGATAGTTTTTTCAGGCACTTTGCTAAAAATCTCCCTCTTTAAAAAATTTTCGCACACCAAAAAAGTGGTAGGCTATATTAAGCAAACATTTCTTTTTCTAGTTATTTTGAACCGTTAGTGGCGTAATTTTTATGGTTATGAGTTGCTTAACTGTTTCTGTAGGCCCTTTAAAGAATCCTCGCTTGTGGTGTTATAAAAAACGGAATGTAGATGGTGAAGTTAAAACAATCACACTTCCATTTAAAAAAAAAAAAAAATTACTTTTTCTTTTTAAATTTTTTTTGCTTATAACAGATACTTTAAGACAAAATGAAGTTTGAGTTTTACAGGTGTTTCTTCATTTGTTGTGATGCTAATTTGTTTGGCGCGTGTGGTTTAAAACTTTATGGTTTGAACTGTGGGTTATAAACTATTTAGTTTAAACAAGGTTTAAAACAAAAATAAAATATTATTTTAAGCTTCAAACAAAAACTAATGTTTGAAAAACTATAATTTAAAAAAAAAAAACAAAAATGAGAATTTTTTACTATAAAAAATAGTTTAAATTGTGTGAACTTAAAAAAAAAAAGACAAAATTTAAACTTTAAAGGTTTTACTCATTTTAAATTACCTCTATCATTTAAATTGACATATATTATTACTCTATCAAATATAAATTTAAACCACATAAATGATTTAAAGTGTATTAAACGATTTTAAACCCCCCTCTCAAACCTCTGCGTAACTTTTTCCCTTGTTAAAACTGCAAAGCCTACTGTTGTGTTTGATGTGCTTCCTTTATTTCCTTCATAATTAGGCCTGCCTTGCAGTTGTCTTTTCTTTTTTTCTTTGATAAATAAAAAACTCATCATTCAAAATAGAACAACATAACAAAGAGGTAAAATGGCGCCTTGATTACGCGGATAGATCCGTCATTTTAATCATTAAATTAATTTTTTAATAATTAAATTTATTGTCCGAAACAATTTTATATGGTATGTTATAAATTTTAATATGTATAATTGTCAATTAAATTGGTAAAAAATGAATTTAAACGGTAAAAAATAACATAATTTATTAATAAAATTAAAATATATGTCATATTATAATTTTTTTTTTGAAAAAACAAGAAAAAAAATAGGCAGAAGTCAAATCATGTTGGGGGATTTTTATTTTTTATTTTTTTGAATAAACATATTATTTTTCTCCGGCTGAAAATCATATTAGAGAAATTGTCAGAGCCAAAATGTTTCTCTTTGACTTCAGTTTGACTGTTTTTGACCAATATTTTAACACTGTTGTTCATATATATCTGAATTGAAAATGAATGACAGTTGCAGAATCCTATTTCAATCATATCTAGAATCTTCCGTACTTAATTGTATATTGATTTCTATTCCACAACATTTAATTTCATTTCTACCGAAAGTAGTTAACTAATTATCTAATGGTTGACAGTAAAAAATATTGGTTAAAATTATTATGGTAGGTAAAAGTTTTATATTATAATAATTTATTATTATTATTAAAATATATAAAAAAATTTTATTCTTTATAATAAAAAAAATAGTGTAAACCTCCTTCCCAAACGCAAGGTTACTGGTGCAGAGGAATGTCGACTTTGATGGGTCCGACCACCACAACTTTTTTTTATATTCCTTTTCTCATATCTTGAAGGAAAATTCTAGACATCATTTTCCACATCTTTGATCAGATTTTTTCCAAATAATAATAATAAAATAATAACATCCAATGACTCTCTTTACTTGTTATCTTTCAATCGCCAGAAAGCTCTTTTTGATTTTTATTCTCTTGGCCACTTCGAAGGTCATTTGACATCCCGAAACTTTAATACCGAAGAGAACCTCATTGTTTATATTCTTATTCTTCTTCGAAGTGACCTCATAATATGCAAAATTTGCAAGCTCAAATTTCAAATAATAAACACAACTTTAAAATATATGAAATGAACTGGCCTGTCAACATATTGATGGGTTAGACAGGGCAAAAGGGGTCTCCCAAATAGGTCCCCTAATTCTGTGCATGATTTTCTCTTTTGCGCGCTGCTCTCTTATCAATGTCCTAGGTCTGATCTTGGACCCAATAGCTTGCACCAAAAACAGAAAGAGAGGAAAAATTATTATGGTGATTCTTTTGAGACTGTCTCCATATTAACTATGAAAGTAGGATAAAGCTAGGTGAGGAGGGAAAAAAGTGAAGGGCAAGTTGAGGATTCTCAGGTTCTAAATCACTTTTACATGCATATTTGCGCCTCACCCCAAAAAAAAAAAAAAAATCATCTGTTTTAAGATGATGGGAAGAAAAAAATAGAGTGTTTTTGGGAATGTGGTTAAAAAAATATAGTTTCAATTACAATAATGTAAAGTTTTTATTTGTAATAGTATAAATCAAAAGTATGATATAATGTAAATACCACATCGTATAATAATATTATTTTAATTTTTGATTCTATCTGCATGCTAGACGCACTCCTAAGCAAGGGAAATACTAGAGGCACAAGGTAGAGTCATTAATGGGGTGTTTGGCAACTTTGGTTTACAGTCAAAATACTGTAACATGCAAAAATTTTACATTATAAGCTATAGCAATAGAGAACTTTACACTGTTTAAGTTAAAAACACTTGGTTTGAACTAATGTTGTTAAAATATCGGATAGTTTTTATAAAGAGGAGGGGGGAAAAATTCTTCATGGTTGAGTCTTGATGCAGAAGCATGATTTTCATTTCATGTAATTTTCAGTCAATTAAGCATGATTTTGGTGACCATTTGCATATTCCTGTACTCCATCAATTTGTGGGCAGTTTACATTTTCCCTGGAATCCAATTCCTTCAGTCCAATCCAACCTCCTAGCCAAGCCCTTGGAAATCTCAAAAGAGAAGTGCTGCTGATTTTTATCAGGGAAGATTCAAACTCACTTCCATGGTTCTGATAAATATACTGTAAGGCTCTTAGAATTCACACCTAAAAATTTAATATTTTTTTAAATATTAGTGGGAGAGGACGAAGCCTTTTATAAAAGGGGTTATTCATTTTATGTGCAGTCAAAATTAAGACTCTTGTTCGTACGCTATTATCATGTATACAATAATATGAATATACCATATGGGCGTTTAGTGTGGTCTTTCGCGTGACATATACAAGCGAGAGAAACGTAAATTATATATATATATATATATATATATATATATATATATATTACATATTATTGACTTTTAAAAGGTACAAGAAAAGAGTAAATACTATTATACCTTAAATTATTATTTTTTATATAATGTATTTCGAACTTTTAATTTTAGCACAACACATTATAAACTTTGAAATTATTGACAGTTGAAGTTTAATAGCTACTTTTAAATTTCATTAAATCCTCTTTTTTACGTGTTGAGCTTTAATTTTTTCTTAAAACGACGAGTTCTATCTTTAAGAAAACTCAACTACGAATTTCGTGGCAAAAAATGTCCATATTTTTTTACTTTTGTTAGTTATTAGACCTCAATTGTCAATCATTTCTAAATTCATAGTGTATTTTTTCAAGATTAAAAATTTAGGGTGTCTTATGCAAAAAAAAAAAAAAAAAGAATAAGTAGAATTTACTCATAAGGAAAAAATAGATTATGCTATCATTGCACTCAGTATTACATTAAATAAATATACTATTATATGCTTTATTTTTATATGTTACGTGTACGAATGATCTTCTAGACAAGTCTTACGATGAACATATATATATATATATATATATAGCTTTGTTTGACTGTATCATTAGAATTAATAAGTTCTAATTGCTAACAATAAAGAGCTCTCATATGTTATATTAAAAAGTAAAAATTTACTAAAGTGTAAAGCTTTCATATGCTATAATATTTAATTTTAGCTTTAAATTTTAACTTAATTTTCAAACACTCTTTAATGATAGTGTTTTAATAATTGTTTCCAAGAGTTTAACAAGCCAAAGGAACCTAGCCTGTTCGAGTACTTTAAGAATCTTGTAATTTTGCATTTCATTTCAAGGCAAAAATTATTGCAACTGAGAAGGACAGGGTCAAGAGTGGTGTCTTAGGCCTTGAACAGTGGTAGATTAGTTGGACTGTAATCTTTATTGGGCAAATGAAAACTTCACCGTTTAGCGCCCTTAATCAGGAAGGGTTGCCCCCAATTATTGAGAACAGAGTTTTCCTTGCAAGCAGTCTTGAATAAAGTCATCTCAGTTTTGTGGGGACCACCACAAAAGGTGGGGGAGAGGGCTGGGTTTGAATTGGAAGGGTCAACAAAAAGGCTCCAATAATGAAAGGCATGAGCACTGATTTTGTGTGGTGGTGTTGTAATTATGAGGATGATGAGGAGAATATTAACATGTTTAATGATGCAAGCACCTTCTAGACATGCTCATCGAGGAGGAATTTACCATTTGGCTTAAGAGCTTTAATAGCTTTTTTTGTTCTTGGGAAAAAATAATTGGAAAAGAAAAAAAGATATATCTTTGAAGAAATTTGTTTATTAAAGGTCAAGTATGCAAGCATAAAAATTTGATATGCCTCTCAAAGAAGGGACTGTTGGCTCTTCAAAAATTACAAGGTAAAAAAGATTTCAGCTGCGTTTTGAAACCAAGTTTATGGTTTCGTGGCAACAAAAAACATAACTAACCATAACAACTTCGTTTAATAGATCTTTGTTGGAATCAAAATCAAAACCCTTTGAAAAGATTATAGGAAAAAAAAAAAAAAACTTACGGTAGAAGACAAGACAATTTTACTCTATTTGTAAAACATCGCTGTTTGAGCCACTAAATTAATTTTTTAAAGGGTGTTTGGCTAAGGGTGGTTCACATCACAAACTCAGTTATGAAAAGTAGAAAACTCTCACATGTTGCAATAAAAAAAAAGTTGCTACAGTGTAAAGCTCTCACATGTTAGAGTAAAAACGGTTCTCACCAATAGTTCTCACCACTAGCCAAACACCCTGTTAATAGTCTGATCCATGATGTGGTTGTAAATTTTTAACATGAACAATCACAAATAAAACCATTAAAATCCTATCTGACGGCTAAAATACCATATTCTATTAATGAAGCAAAACTATTTTCTTCGCGGTAAGAATTAAAAAAAAAAAACATGTCAAACGTCTTTTTCTCTAGATGGCAAAATAGCTCCTATAAAAAAAAAAATCATATTTTGGTTATTAAAGAATTGTGTTTTGTTTGAATCGATATTTTCAAACTAATGTTTCAAAACATGAGTTCAATAATATTTCCTTTTTGAACGCTAACCAAATGAGCAAATTTTCATTGTCAGATGGGTAATTTGAAAGGATATTTCCATTATTTAAATTTGATATATAGAACCCTAAGTTTTAACAATCTTTCTTTCCTTAGTATTGCAATCTATTTAATAACAGATAATTTAACAGACAACATTTACCTGTCATTTGGCATGGCAGTTCAAACCGTCCATAATGTAAAGCTCTCGATAGCAAAAAACTAAAAGCAAAATTACAATATAAAACTTTCAATCGTTAAAATATTTTAAATAAAAAAGGATTTAAACTATTGGTTTGAACTCTTCTCCCAACATCGTATTAGAGTCTCAAATGTCAAAATTAAATATTTTAATATCCAACTTGCCAATTGACAACAATATTATGCATGTTGTAAGAACATTGGGTACTTAATACTTGTGAAGCAATATAATGGATTATGTGAGCACTTGAATTTATTGCGGGGGAAAAAAATCACATAAGCTCAATTGGGTCCGACTTCACTATTGGTCTATTATATATGAGAATTCAACGAGCATTGATAAGATTCTAACCCGTTTCATGAATTTTTTTCTCTCTCTTTTGTTCTTATTTTTTGAACATTTTCAATCATCCCAAACACAAACTGATTCTTCATTGTGCACAGCTCTTTTTGCTATAACCTTTTTGAGATGCTTTTGTTAATCGGTTAGAGTCCTGCAACGACAGCCTTTGTGGCAAAGAAATTGAGTGCTTTTGTTGCAGTGCTCGTGGAACTTGTGGGCTACGCTGAGGCAGTGCGACTCAAGCACACACCAGAGATTTATTTGACTGGAATTTGCTAAGTGTCAGTGGAGAATGTGATCTGAATTATATATATATATATATATATTGACTAATACTGCCTATTTAGCTGTAAGGGTTTTTACCCTTACACATATACAAATTTAAAGTTTGTGTTTTTGTTGACTTCTTGGCCTCAAACTTAGTCATACTTTGTTAATCTTTTTCTTGCAGGTTTTGATGGAGTTTATCAGGATATTGCGTGTTTAAATTTTAATTGGTTTTATCCAGATTGTTGGTTGACTTGGTAGTTAAGTAATCTTGTGTGTCACTGAATTTGTGAAGTTTAAATACAAACTAATATCAATGTGGTTTGTTGTGAATGTGATAAGCTATTTTAAATTTTGTGCAATTTGAATTTTGTGGGGATTAGAATATTCTATAAATATCTGAATGTGTTGGGTGGTGATCTTGTGAAACTTAATCGCCTGTTTAGAGAGTCAATTTCAATCATTCTTTTCCATTTAAATCAAAACTACTGTTTGACCTTGAAAGTTTAAACTATAACTTGTGGTTCGAACACACTTTTTTTTTTTTGTTCAAATCAACTAAAACTAGCATTTTGATAAATTTATCAAACTCAAGTTCAAACTATAAATTGTGGTTCAAATTTATTTTTTTTGCTTCTAACTGATATTGGTTCTAGCCACCTCCCAAATATACATAAATTCAAATTTGTGCTTAAGATTTTCGTATCTTTTAATTCGAATTTTGTTTAAGTTAATCATGTGTTTACTTGAATCTAGATTCATTTATGGTCAGGTTAACTTAATCTCTAAATGTTTTGAAAGTTTCTGCAAGTATTTTTGATGATAGGATCAAATTCAATTTAAGATTAAAATTGAGAAACTAACCGATCACGTCTTGCAATTTGAATCTTTTGAATTGCAATTTTTTAGCAGCACGTAGATACAGCCGACGAAGATTGCACACATAAATACAGTCGCGAGGATCATGCACTATTCACATGGTTGTAACAAAATTTCAGTTAAGATCTTGCACATAAAGTTCAATTTTTCACATTGGATTAGTTAAGATCCGACCCTAGAATTTGGTGAGTATATCAAGACGCATCCCATGTCTAGGCTTTACTTATTTAAGAAAGTTGACTTAGACGCATCCCAAGTGAGAGAAAACTCGAGTGAATTCTTAGTGTTCTAGACTTCATAATATAGCTCTCACTCATGTGTTTGTGGTTTCTTAGTGTTCTAGACTTCAGAACATAGCTCTCACTCATGTGTTTGTCATTGTGCATATTTCCAATCCAGAAAGTTTGTGGACGGGCTGTTCGTGGATTAAAAGTACAAAGTACGTTACTTGGATGGAAAGCGAACGAAGTCGAGGAGTCCGAAGATGAGTTGCCAAAGGAGATATCATGGTTCCAACATTGGTGTAGATTATAGTCGTTCTTGTAATCCCAATCCTTGTAATCATTATTCGATACAATGCATCCTTCTTAAATCTTGTGCGATTAGCACGTGTGGTGTTTTTCCCACAAGGGTTGTTGGCTTTGCGAAACAACTACAACATTGTGTTATTTTTATTTTTACACAATTTTACTTTACACAACAATTACTTTTGGTTATTGTTTAAATAGGGTACCGTTAATGTCAGGGGTAGACATGGGTGGGTTGGATAGGTTTTTGAGATTTTCAACTTACTCAATCAAAGTTTAGGTATGTTAATTTTAAATTTAACTAACCAAATCAATCTAGTGTTTAAAATCAACCCACACAATCAAAGCTTGATTAGATTTGGTAGGCTAATCGAGTTAAGTGCTATAGGAAAAGAAAAAAATCAAAACTAACAATTTATCCCAAAATGAATTAAAAACTAAAATTCATAACATGTTGATCTTATAAGGTTCCAATATTGTTTTAATAAGTTATAAATTAACAAAATATACAGCACGAGTTCAAACGAATTACTTCATAAACTAACAAATATACCATAGTAAAAACTAATATAACAAAATAACATCAATTAGAATAAATTACAACTGCCAATCTCTAACTCAAATGTAGTGCCTAAATATAGAATATAAATATTTTATTTTTTCATATAAATAGATTGGGTAGGTTCAAGTTAAGATGTGTTGGAAGTTTTCTAATCGATACCCACTCAATGAATTCTCGGGTTAGGTTGGGTTAACCCAAACTACTTGTCAGGTTCGAGTTATCTTAGGTTGGGTTGAATAGGTTAATTGTATTCGCCAAGTTTTGGATTTTTTGTTCACCCTTGGTTAACATATTATGTGCATACGTAATATATTTGTTATGCCTCTCAGATCTCACAATACTAATCCGTTTGCTTCTCCAAAAGGAGGGACTAGAGATATGTTCTCATTACTCTAGAGCTCCGGTCAAAGGTCCGCAAAATGTGTTTGTTGAAATTGTCCCTGTTAGTTGCCAACCCTAAACACGAGTCATCTTTTAAAACGGGTAATTTGATAAAAGAGCCAGCCATAAAATTTAATTGGAGAAATGACCTCTTTTTTTTTTTGCACAAAAAATTAAGCTTTTTAGACAAGAAAACTGCTTCAGTTTTTTTTTTTTTTTATCCTATTGAGGTTTTTTTTCCTTGTTTTAGTTTTTTTTTTCATCTTGCTAATTTTTTTCTTTTTATTTTATTTTAGATGACATGACATGGAAGTCATTTATCCAATTTTAAAATTTCTTAGTCTACTTATCAGAAAACACTTTTTCTTAAGGTCATTTATCCAAATCCTTCCTTTTAAAAAGCTTAAGAACTTACAGAGCAGTTTACTTTTTTTTTTTTTCTTTTGTAGTTTGTGATTTTTACTATAAGGCGTGGAAATAATCCATACTGCTACGAACGTGGTTCGAAGCATTAAATTTGACAGTGTTTTATTTTAAACCGTTAAATTTATAGTGAGTTTTGAAATTTTGCTACGTTCAAGAACATACACTTTGGCAAAAGGCCTCCGACTGTCAAAACATTTGAGATTGAAGCAAACACATTATTTACAAGCTTTGCTTTATGTACATTATTTCGGTTTCTAGATTGATGCCAACTTTGGGTAAGTAGTATGATCTGCCCAAATGCTTTGTTTGTCTCTTTTACTTGCTTTTCAACCGCAAAATTTCTGGCCTCAATTACATTGAAGTGACTGAATTGTATACCAATGTAATCTATTACACAATAAACAGTGAAAAAAAGTTTGAAAACGCACTTAATTCAACTTTTTTTTTTTGGGCCAGCTTTGTTGGAGCTATTGCAGAAATGCTATTACAAAGCACCGCAACTAATGTTATATTTTCTTCCTGCTCTTCCTAGTGGTAAGTGGGCTAATGGGTTTGTGAAAGGGTTAAAGGCTCGTGGTGGGTTCCTAATCAATCTTAAAATTGGCCATTTGTGATCTTGTTTATAATTCACGCTACACTATTTTCAACTAATTTTTTACTTTGCATTTCTGCCTAGTTTAATACGTAATCTAATTTTTTACTTTGCATTTCTGCCTAGTTTTACATGTAATCTTTCAAGTTTTACTTTACGTTTTATTACATTTACCCCGTTATGGAACCGATTCT
The DNA here is from genome assembly GCA_946598075.1 of Artocarpus hirsutus. Lineage (NCBI taxonomy): Eukaryota > Viridiplantae > Streptophyta > Magnoliopsida > Rosales > Moraceae > Artocarpus > Artocarpus hirsutus. Next base: position 113,001 of record CAMOHE010049317.1, read on the forward strand.
TTGTTGTAAGCAGTTACCATGGTTTTTCATCATAAACCGTGCTTTACATTTTTTCTTCTCTATAATCCTCTCTCTCTATCCGTTTATTTTGGAACATTACAAATACAAGGTATTTTGTTTTAAAAAAATATGTTGAAATATGGTAGGTTCTAGATTTAGAACCTACCATGTTACAATTCAACGTGGGAGTGCTTTTTTGTTTCAAAGAAAAAATGTCAGATTGAAACCTACTAAATTACAATCCGACACTCCGCGTTGACTGAAGGCGGTTGGCATTTCTTTGTTTTAAAGAAAATATGTTGCAATCTGATAGTTTTAATTTTAGAAGCTACCTTGAAACCTATTAGGTTATAATCCGGCACTCCGTACCAACGACTGGAGGCGATAGGTGCTTATTTATTTCAAAAAAAATATGTTAGAATCTGGTAGGTTCTAATTTTGAAACCTAACAGGTTACAATTTATCACTCTACGCCAGCGATCGGAGGCAGATTTTGATGGGTTCTGCGACGGAACATAGCGGGTTTCATGATGGAACAGCATCCCACATGAGTGAGTAGGAGCAATGGTAACTTAGTCTTTTAATAAATCCATAATTTCTGATAAAAATGCAGTTTTAATAAATAATTTTTTGGAAAACATTTTAAATAAGATGGTACATTTTGAGGTATTCTTGTAAGTTACTCGTTTAATATAACTGTCTAGAAGTGGATCCCGTTATTTAACCCATGCATTGCTGGTCTTGCATCATCGGGCTTACCATCCCCCAAAAGCCTTTGGGTCGAAAGGCCAAGGTTAAAAGCTGAAATGGTGCATTTGTCAATTAAGCCCATTCAAAATGTGAGGCAAAGGCAAAGTTATGGCTTAGTAAATCTCACTTCTGGACTGAAGTCGGCGTGGAAAGATAGCCCGA
>CAMOHE010049318.1:0-10638 GCA_946598075.1 Artocarpus hirsutus
AAATCAATTACCAGCCAAAAAAGATGCTCAATCTAAAACAAATAAAGTTAGTTTCCTAATTGGCTTAAAAGCCTTACAATAATATAAAAGTAAACGCATGTTTTGTAAAAGAAAAGGAAACTAGACAATAATCAAGCAATTAGCTGATTCTTCTCGCCACTTGTCGCCTCAAATTGGGAAAGTAACTGAAATGGAAAGTAGCCAGATTATTTGCAGCCGTAGGATTATTCGGTCCCTTCTAGAACTTGAATCATGTATTTGTTGGTCTGGATGTCACATGCAATTCCCTCAATGGGCCTCCATGCGATGGCTTGAGCCCAAGATGCTTGAATCAGCCCAATAAGCATTTCTTTGAATTTCTTTGCACGAGCTCTCGTAACTGGACCAATGGGAACTTGAATTGGATCTAAATATGGCTCTTCCCTTGTGCTCTTGCTTGTGCTACCGATGCCCTCATCATCGTGTCTTCTTGGATCTGCACATCCTGAATTGAAATGATCTTATCCTGCTCAGGTGGACATTTTTGAAGCATCAATACATGAAATACGTCATGAACATGAGAAAGTTTCAGAGGAAGGTTGAGTCGATACGCAACCACACCAACACGTTGAGTAACCTCGAATGGTCCAATATACCTTGGCGTGAGTTTTCCTTTTACTCCAAATCGTGAAATGCCTTTGCGACGTGATACCTTCAAGAGTACGAAATCTCCAACCTCAAATTCCAAAGGTCATTGTCTTCTATCTGCATAGCCCTTCTGTCAACTCTGAGCTGCTCTCAATCGATCTCGAATCACGATGATCTTCTTGTTGCTATCACGAACCTCATCTGGCACAAGAATAACCCTATCTTCTGGCTCGGCCCAACACACTGGCGATCGACACGGTCGCCCATACAATGCATCAAATGGCGCCATACCAATACTCGATTGATAGCTATTGTTGTATGCGAACTCCACCAAATGCAAGTATTTCTTCTAGTTCCCGTCGCAATATCTAATGCACAAGCTCGTAGCTATCATTATCTGATGTGATGGACAAAGAAACTCCATGCAATCGTACTATATTCTGTATATACAACTCCCCAAGAATCCTCCTCGAACATGTCGATCTGAACGAAATGAAATGAGCTAATTTTGTCAATCTGTTGACCACGACCCAAATCGCATCGTGCCGCTGCTCCGTCCTCGGCAATCTGGTAAGAAAATCCATCGTTAGGTGCTCCCATTTCCACCCTGGAATAGGAAGTGGCTGAAGCTGACCTGCTGGCTTTTGATGCTCGGCTTTCACCTAAAGACAAGTCGCACACTTGACCACGTATTCTCGAATGTCCTTTTTCATGCCTCTCCACCAATATTGTCTCTTTAAGTTACGATACATCTTCGTACTCCCTAGATGAATAGCGAACTGAGACCTATGAGCTTCTTCCATCACGGCCTTCTTCACTTCTGCAATAGCTAGAACTGCCAAATACTTCCTGAAGTACAATGATCCATCTACATGTATCCTTCATTGTTCGAACTACTCCCTGTTCCAAATTTGCGTCCAGATTCCCTGAAGATGCTGGTCTTGCCACTGGTTCTGCTTCACCATCTGAACAAGAGCTGGGGTCGCCTCCATATGATAAACCAAAATACTATCGTAGTCCTCGCAACACTGTAGACCGAACTCACTTACCATCGCATTCCTTTTCCAATCCTCGAGAGCCAAACATGCCAATATCCCTGAAGATTTCTGACTGAGCGCATCCGCGACAATATTAGCTTTCCAGGGATGATACTACAACGCGAAATCATAATCCTCTATATATTCTATCCATCTCCGCTGCCTCAAGTTCAAATCCCTTTGAGTGAACAAATACTTCAAGCTCTTGTGGTCGGAGAAAACCTAAAATGTTGCCCCAAACAGATAACATCTCCAAATCTTCAATGCATGAATCACCGCTGCAAGTTCCAAATCATGAGTAGGATAATTCCGCTCGTGAGGTCGTAACTGTCTCGATCCATACGCTACCACCCGTCCCTATTGCATCAACACGCATCCAAGTCCACGTCCTGAAGCATCCGTATAAACCTCGTACGGCTCGTCACTGCTAGGACTGATCAACACTGGTGTTGAAGTCAACCGATCCTTCAATTCTTGAAAGGCGAACTCGCATTCTTCATTCCACTTGAACCTAAAATTTTTTCTAATCAATCTCGTCAACAGCGCTGCTATCTTCGAGAAGTCCTTCACGAATTTCCTATAATATCTTGCAAGTCCCAAAAAGTTGTGGATCTCTGTCACATTCCTCGGTCGTTCCCAATCCACAATGGCTTCTATCTTTGACGAATCCACTGAGATACCATGCTCGGAAATAACATGACCTAGAAATTTGACCTCTATCAACCAAAACTCACACTTTTCCTTCTTGGCATACAATTGATGTTCTCGCAGAGTATGAAGCACAATCCTGAGATGCTGCTCATGCTCTTCCCAAGTCTTAGAATAAATCAAGATGTCGTCGATAAACACAATCACGAACTGATCCAAGTAAGGCCTGAATATCTTGCTCATCAAATCCATGAAAGCTGCCGGAGCGTTCGTCAATCCAAACGACATTACTAGAAACTCGAAATGTCCATACTGGGTCCTAAAAGCTGTCTTAGGAATGTCCTCTTCTTTAATCCTGAGCTGATGATATCCTGACCTTAAATCTATCTTTGAGAAGTACCGCGAACCTCTCAACTGATCAAACAACTCATCGATCCTAGGCAATGGATACTTATTCTTCACTGTGACTCGATTCAGCTGTCGATAATCTATGCACAACCTAAGAGTTCCATCATGCTTCTTAGCGAACAAGACCGGTGCTCCCCACGATGATGTACTATTCTGGATGTATCCCTTATTAGCAAGTTCCTGAAGTTGCCTCCTAAGTTCCTTCATCTCTGCCGCCGCCATCTAATAAGGTGCTATAGAAATAGGTGCTGTTCTCAGAAATAATTCGATACCAAATTCGATCTCTTGATGCGGTGGTAGTCCTGGTAGCTCGTCGAGGAAGACATCTTCACATTCGTCTACCACTGGAATTATTGCACGTCTTCTCGAAACGCTGGGCTCTCCTTCCAAATCCATGAAGATAAGATAACAAACTGTGTTCTTCCGCCCTCCGAGACATGCCTTAACACGGCGCTCACTCATTAGTCGATCACCACCACCCTGGTAAGTGATCACCGTCCCTTTATCTGACACTAGGGTCACTTTCCTAAGTTGGCAGTCTACTACTGCACTATATCTGGACAACCAATCCATCCCTAAGATTACATCATATGTTCTCATGGGGATTACAATCAAATCACTTTTCAAAATCTCATTCCCAATCTTTATTTTACAAGCTTTACAAATACTATTCACACACACCCGCCCCAAAGGTGAAGCTATAACAAAGGGTTCATCAAACTCTTCTATCTCTAATCCCAAGGCATGTACAAATGGACTCGAAATGAGAGAATGAGTGGCACCAGTATCAAACAACACGTGTGCTAAGGACTGAGAAACCATGATCATACCATCGACAACTGCGTTATTGGTCTGGGCATCTGAGCTCCCTGATGTCATCGTGTGAACATGCATTGGATCTTTTCCTTTACCTATACCTATATTACTAGTTCCTAGATTAACTGGTCGATACTGCTGCGATGATGGTGACTGGACACTAGCTGTACTTGGTGCTCGATACTGAGGGACGTTACGCTGAGAACTCTGCTGCTGATGACCTTGCGCTGAATACGATATTTGCTGAGGAGAGAACCGATGAAATGGAAGCTGAGGATACTGCGGCGGTTGAGGTAGAGTTTGAAGCTGAGGCTGACGACTAGCTCGTTCTCCGGTCTGAAGTCCTAAGCTAGCACTCCTGGTCGGGCAATTCCTCTTGATGTGTCCTGGCTGCTGGCAATAATGACAATGAAAGCTGTAGGGGTTGCTGCGCCCGCTGCTGGATGAACTACTGCTGCCGCTGTTCATGCCACCCAGTTTGCTCTTCCCCGGAGTCGGTCGACTGCTGACGCTCCTCCTGCCGCTCCTCTATGGTCCTCCTGATGCCTTAGCTCGATTCTCACAATACTGTGTGTAATCATTCTCCACTATATTACTGATGACACAAGCTCTCCAAAGTTCCTGAGTCGTAGGGCAACTATCTGTCATCGAATAGGAGCCTTAAGTCCTTCCTGAAATTTGATACACCTCTCACGCTCCGATGCCACTGCTGAGGAAGCAAACCTTGCTAATTCATTAAACTTCGCCTCATATTTCTAAACTGACATGTCGCCCTGCTGCAACCTATAGAATTCTGTCGCCTTTTGGTCCCTGTATCTCTGTGAAAAATACCTATCATAGAATAGCTCTTCAAACCTGTCCCAATCAATATTACCATTATTCTCCAAGCACTTTGCTTGCTTCCACCAGGTATTAGCACCACCTTCAAACTTATATGCTGCAAATTTCACGCGATACTCCGCTGGCACACCAAGCGTATCCAAGTGTTTCACGATCGAGTCTAACCAATATTCTGCCACCTGCGGGTCTCCGGTTCCGTCAAAAGTCGATACTGATGCACGTCAAAATTCCTTAAAGTACGTGAAAAGGATGTGAGCTCAGATTCAAAGTAAATTTTAACAAGTCTTTCCAATTTATAATTATTTCTATGGCTAAATTTGATACATCTTCAATACAAGAAGTGAAAAGGATGTGAGCTCAGATTCAAAGTAAATTTTAACAAGTCTTTCCAATTTATAATTATTTCTATGGCTAAATTAGTATGTTTTATGCACAAGAAGAGTACTTGATTAAAGAAGAAACAAGTTTTAACTGTCCTTTTCAATTCATTATAGTTTTTTTTGCTAAATTAGCGTGTTTTTTTTCCCAAGAAGTGAAAGGCAACGTGCTTAAAAAGGAGTAAGTTTTAACAAGTCTTTCTAATCGACTATAGTTTCTATGGCCTAATTAGTGTGTTATTGGACAAAGAAATTAAAAGGAGGCATGCTTAAATAAGAAGTAAGTTTTAATAAGTCATTTCAATTCATTATTGCTTCTATCACTAAATTAATACGTTTTCCACTCAAGAAGTGAAAAGCATGTGTGCTTAAATGATAAGAATCCTGCCAATAAGTTGACAAAACCCCTTATCAATACAAGGCACCCAGATCGTCCTACTCAGACTTGGGGTGGAAAGACCATGACCCGTTGCTTATAATGAAGCAAGAACCTTGGTATAGTTGTAGACACCACAATCAAGGATGGAGAAATCGATTGATAAGTCAAATTGAACACCTAGATAAACCCGACAAGTTCGTAAAGTTTGTCAAAGAACCAAAGAGAAAATCTCTATTCTTTTTTCTTTTATGAAAAATTCAACGTTTTTTTTTATTGGCCTTGAGGATGCCTATTTATAGTCCAAAATTTACATAAGTCTAAAATTTTGAAATACCTAAAATTTACCCCTAAGAAAAACCCAAATTTTAATTCGTAATTCCTAAAATTGTGTCCTATCTCAACTAGAAAATCTAAAAATTTAAATTTAAAAAATCTAACCTAAACTCATGCCACCTAAGGAAGGGAATTCAGATTTTCCCTTTTTTTTCCCTAGGCGCCTAAGATAAATAAAAAGGAAAGTAAATTAAACTTGGCATGCAAGCCATTAAAAGAGAAGGAAAGTTTCCTATTTTTAAATTTACAGCATGTTGCACGCCAATTTGGCTAATTTGCTTGGGGATTATCTTCAGGATTATTCTTCTACATGAATTATGGAGATCCAATCTTGGGAACCTTGTTCAAGTCCTTCTATGGGCCTCCACGAATTTGCTTGAGTCCAAGTTGCTTGAATCAGCCCATTAAGTGCTTCCTTGAATTTCTTGGCTTGGGATCTTGTAACCGGACCAACTAGAACTTGGATTGGATTAGCCACCTTCCTTGCGCTTGAGTTTTCCACGTTTCTAACCTTCCCCTCCTCTTGAAAAGTATTTGTCCTCAAATCATCACTGTATCAAAAGAACTCAAATAAAAAACGTTGAAAGTAGCACTGACACCATACTCACCTGGCAAATCTAGCTTGTAAGCGTTATCATTGATCTGATCGAGGACTTGAAAGGGACCATCTCCTTGAGGTAGCAACTTTGACTCTCTTTGTTTCATAAAACGCTCCTTCCTCAAGTGTGACCACACCTAGTCTTTGGGTTCAAAAATCAGCTTATGACGTCCTCTGTTAGCTTGTTTGTCATATTGCTCTATCCTCCAATCAATGTTGAGCTGTGCTTTCTCATGTATCTACTTAACAAATTCAGCTTTCTTCTTTTCTTCTAAGTTAACATGCTTAGAAACAGGTAATGGTGATAAATCAAATGGAGTTAAAGGATTAAAATCATAAACAATTTCAAAAGGTGAATACTTAGTAGTAGAATGAACAAAACGATTATATGCAAACTGATATGAACCCTGTCGACTAACACGACAAGATCCGACACCAAATCTAGAATCAAACCCCTAATCCCTTAAGGCACACATTTGTTGAGCCTTGACTCGTAATCTAGAGAGACACGAATCAAGAATCATGGATAGGAAGATGCCACACCTAGAATTGCAAGAACGCTTAAACCCTAGATGATAAGCCAGTTTGTTGAACGCCACAAGATTAATTTTGATAAGTTCAAAGAGTCTTCTCAAGAAAATAAGAAGAACACAAGAAAGCCTCACCAAAGGTCGTGAATGATGATCTGATTGATTAATTTTAAAGTAACAAAGTGTTTACAATTATATGGGAACGATTTTCAACCCAAAAGAATCCCTCCGTGAATGTTGACTTAGAAAATCCCTTAATTGGCAATTTCCCATGCGAAAATAAGCCCTAAAATCTGACTTTACTGGCTGTTATCCAATAGAAAGAACATAAAAGGAAAGTAGCTACTTTTATCCCTTAAAATGTGCCTAACCTAATCTAGAAAAGGGAAAATATCTAGGTTTGTTTTCATGCCTAACAAAACCAAATTTGACAACTAAGAAATTACAAAAATTACATCAAAAAAATAAATTGATGACGAGGCTCGAACTTGATGACATGGCACCAACGTGTCGATCCAAAATAGGAAGGTTTCCTGAAATTATAAATCTGTCCCACAATTTACTGGAATCTTGTACCATCATCAATGTGAATCTTCTAGAACCTTAATCATAGTGACTAGGCTCTCTTGAGATTGATTTGGGCCTATCCCAGGACTCCATTTATGTGACACATCGCAAACTTGTTGAATGAGCCCATTCAATGCTTCCTTGAATCACTTAGCCTTAGATTTTATGATTGGACCACTTGAACGGCTTAAGGGATCACCAACATGACTCCTAACTTGTGTAGCTCCATAGCTTGCATCATTCTCCCCCTCTTGAAATGGATTTGTCCTCAAATCATCATTTGCATCAAAAGGAGGTAAGTCAGAAACATTAAAACTAGCACTAACACCATACTCACCTGGTAAATCAAGTTTGTAGGCATTGTCATTAATGTGTTCCACCACTTGAAATGATCCATCACCCCTTGGAAGGAGTTTTGAACGCCTTTGTTTGGGGAATGTTCCTTTCTTATATGCAGCCACACCCAATCTCCCGGTTCAAACACCATCTGCTTGCTTTCCTTATTGGCTTGTCTTGCATATTGCTCCATACGCTTCTCTATGTTCTATCTTGCCTTCTCATGAATTTGCCTAACAAAATCAGCTTTTTGCTTGCCATCTAAGTTAACTCGTTCATTCAAAGATAAAGGAGTTAAATCCAAAGGAATCAATGGATTAAAACCATAAACAACTTCAAACGATGAAAACTTAGTTGCAAAGTGAACACATCTATTATAAGCAAACTCAACATGTGGCAAACAATCTTCCCAAGTTTTCAAATTCTTTTGAATGACAGCATGTAATAGAGTAGATAAAGTCATATTCACTACTTCAATTTGACCATCAGTCTGCGGGTGACAGACAAGTAGTAGAAAATAATAGCTTAGTCCCCAACTTTGCCCACAAGGTCTTCCAAAAGTGACTCAAGAACTTTGCACCTCTATCAAAAACAATGCTCCTAGGCATGCCATGCAATCTAACAATCTCCTTGAAGAACAAATAAGCTATATGTGATGCATCATCGGTTTTATGACATGCAATGAAGTGTGGCACTTAGAAAACCTATCAACTATCACAAACACAGAATCTCTCCCCCTCTTAGTCCTAGGTAACCCCAACACAAAATCCATGGAGATGTCAACCCAAAGTTCTCTAGGAATAGGAAGTGGCATATATAACCCATGTGGTTGCAGCCTAGACTTAGCTTTTTTACATGTAATGCATCTCCTACAAATCCTCTCAACATCACGCTTCATATGTGGCCAAAAGAAATGCTCATGCAAAACACCTAAAGTCTTAGTTACTCCAAAGTGACCCATTAAACCACCGCCATGTGCTTCTCTAACTAACATCTCACGCAAAGAAGAATGAGGAATGCAAAGTTTATTTTCTCGAAACAAGAAACGCTCATGTAAGTAGTATTTCCCACATGCCCCCTTTGTGCAATCTTTAGACACAACTCCAAAATCAGAATCCAATGCATACAATTCTTTAATGTACTCAAATCGAAGCAACTTAGCATTAAGGGTTGAAACTCAGGCGTACCTACGAGATAATGCATCGGCAACTACGTTTTCCTTACCTTGCTTGTATTTGATCACATATGGGAATGTCTCAATGAATTCTACCCACTTGGCATGGCATTTATTCAATTTGTGCTGCCCCTTCAAATGCTTCAAGGATTCATGATCCATGTAAATCACAAACTCCTTTGGACAAAGATAATGCTGCTAAGTCTCTAAATTTTGAACCAATGCATACATCTCCTTATCATAAGTGGGATAATTTAGAGTTGCCCCACTCAACTTTTCAATAAAGTATGCAATCGGTCTTCCTTCTTGCATTAAAATGCCTCCAATACCTGTACCTGAAGCATCACACTCAATTTCAAATGTTTTAGTGAAGTTAGGTAAAACAAGTAGAGGTGCATTTGTTAACTTCTCCTTGATCAGTTTGAATGCATTTTCTTGTTCCTCTCCCTACTTAAATAGAACATTCTTCTTGATGACTTTAGTCAAAGGTGCGGCAAGGCTACTAAAGTCCCAAACAAAACGCTGGTAGAAACTAGCCAAGCCATGAAAACTTCTCACCTGCCCTATGGTTGTAGGAGTTGGCCAATCTTGGATTGCTTTCACTTTTTCCTCTCAACCTGTATACCTTGCGCACTCACAACAAAACCAAGAAATACAAGCTTATCTGTGCAAAAGGAACATTTCTTGAAGTTAGCAAATAACTTCTCTTTCCTTAAAACATCTAAAACAAGTTTTAAATGTTCAATATGATCATCTAAGTTTTTCCTATAAATCAGGATATCATCAAAGTAGACAACTACAAAATAACCAATGTAAGCATGCAAAACATGATTCATAAGTCTCATGAAAGTGCTAGTGCGTTCATTAATCCGAAAGGCATAACTAACCATTCATACAAACCATATTTTGTTTTAAATACAGTTTTTCACTCATCTCCTTCCTTCATCCTAATTTGGTGATATCCACTCTTTAAATCAATCTTGGTAAAAATACAAGAACCATGCAATTCATCCAGCTTATCATCTAGTCTAGGAATGGGATGACTATACTTTTTCGTAATGTTGTTGATGGCTTCACAATCTACACACATTCTCTATGTTCCATCCTTCTTAGGCACTAGCAACACCAGAACTGATACAAATCACGCCAAGAACTGACGCGACCTTAACCAAAATTGGTCTCCAAGATCGAATTCCAAATCGGTTTTGAAACGGAACCGCGACCCGATGCCTAACAAGAAGCACGAACCTTGGTATGTGAGGATGCCACAACCAGTTATGGACGGACTGATTGATAAGTCTTTGAATGCCACAGAATCTTCCAATAAGTTTGAATAGTTTGTTTAAGAACCGAAGAGAATTAAACCTCAAATTGTGTGTAAAACTTGTTATTATTGAATGAAATTCATTACAATATATAGTGGTTCCCCTTTGCGAATTTTGAGCTCCTAATTGCCCATGGAATTTCGGGCAAATCAATTACCAGCCAAAAAAGATGCTCAATCTAAAGCAAATAAAGTAAGTTTCCTAAATGGCTTAAAAGCCTTACAATAATATAAAAGTAAACGCATGTTTTGTAAAAGAAAAGGAAACTAGACAATAATCAGGCAATTAGCTGATTCTTCTCACCACTTGTCGCCTCAAATTGGGAAAGTAACTGAAATGGAAAGTAGCGAGATTATTTACAGCCATAGGATTATTCGGTCCATTCTAGAACTTGAATCACGCATTTGTTGGTCTGGATGTCACATGCAATTCCCTCAATGGGCCTCCATGTGATAGCTTGAGTCCAAGATGCTTGAATCAGCCCAATAAGCATTTCTTTGATTTTCTTCGCACGAGCTCTCGTAACTGGACCAATGGGAACTTGAATTGGATCTAAATATGTCTCTTCCCTTGTGCTCTTGCTTGTGCTACCGATGCCCTCATCATTCCCCTCCTCTTGAGAAGGATTTGTCCTCAAATCGTC
>CAMOHE010049319.1:0-87126 GCA_946598075.1 Artocarpus hirsutus
ATGGTGAGATAATGGAATGTAAGATAAAAATAATCGGGAAGGTAAGACAGAACTTGTCCTTAAGTCGATTATGGATAATCCTATGGGGATACGATACACTATGATATGTCATGGAGACTTAGCTATACGGGCTTTGTAATTCTATAGAGTTTGAGAGTGCAACTCCAAGCTTTTAGTGGAGTAGTGTTGGAGTTGATAATTATGAAATGTATATCTGGGATATTGGGTTTCATGATTATTGGGAGCTTGAACTATATAGGTCCATTTGGTCCCCTTTGCTAGCTAACAAAATCCTATAACAATACGGCATGCTTTTACAATAATTGGTGACTTATGTCGATTTATTAGATTGGTTGAAAATTTGGAAGAATCAAATAATTCATGTCTGTTTGTCGATTGAATTAATTTTGTAAACAAAATTAATTCAAGATAAACTTGTTGAATTATTGGAGTCAGATAATTCTTGTCTGTTTCTTAGTTGATTTAATTTTGGATAAATTAAATCAAGATAAACTTGTAGAATTATTAGGAATCTATTTATTTTCTTAGAGATTATCTAGATAAAGTTGTTTTAATTAGATAACTTCTCTATTAGGTTATTTGAATTAAAACTGAGGCTTTATCCTATAGAATCTTGGGTGGAAAATAAAAGATTTGTGTGATTTTTATTTCGGCAGTTCAGCATGCCGAACTTAAAGTTTGGCCTGCCGATCAGGCAAGTTCAGCTTGCCTATGAAAAAGTTCAGCCTACCTATGCGCGAATTAAAAATCGCGTATTTTCATGCATTTTTACGCGTATCTTATCCGATATAGACCCAAATTTGGTTCTGTTTTGAATTTTTGAGACCTTATCTGATAAGGAATGACCCTAGACCCAACCTCTATAAATAGGGAGTGAGTCTAATGAGTTATTGAGATCAATAGAGAGATTAAGAGTGATACTTTACTAATGAGAATCTGAAACTCCCTGAGAGCTCTTGTTCACAAATCACGAACACTAGCTTTGGGTTCTCTCAATTGATTGGAAGGAGAGTCACCTTAAGGAAGAGCTGTACGTGTGAGCCCACACTTACTCCGATCGTGGATAGAGAATAGCAAAAAAGACTAGTTGGTTGAGGCTCTTCTGGAACGTTACTTTTCTACACAGACTTCGGGAGCTTTTCGGCGTATACAAGGTCAGTAAGATCAGGTTAATTTATACATATAGCATGTCAAACTTGTGTTTCAAAAAATACTCTGATTTAAAATTTTTAAAATTCTGCTGCGTATTATTTTTCCAACACTTTTGTCACTAGATACCTTGATTGAACATAAGGCATGGTTTATGTCATCCTTATAGTATTCAATCATATTATTTCTCAATCTTAAGTAGACTGATATTGATAACCTTTATCAATTCATTTCAGTATGGCCATACATTTTACTTCAGTCTAACTTATCAAGGGGCCTATAGATATCTTTCTCATGATCAATGAGGGACAAATTCCTTCTTAATCACTCACATTCCTCACATGATTCACCTTATATCCAAGAATAATCCATTCCATCACCTTGTTAAAAATAATATTAGATTGTGTCAAAATATATAACTTGTCATGTGGGAAACCACGATGATTTCAGGTTAGAGGACTAGGATAAGACTATTGTCATAAGAATCACTTATGACAATTATCCATGTAGTATTCTCATAACGGGTCGATCTAATACATCATTTCTCAAATATGTATCTATGAGTTGACTTAGTATCTCATACACATGATTAGTAAAACATAATCATCAGTCAAACTTCATATTAGTCTTCATTCATTATTATCCCACTAATAATGACTGACTAGGGATAATTTAAAATATAATTCAATTTTCACCTAAGAGTTTTACTATCAAGTCACATACTTGATAACCTTAGGCAGAATTAGCTAGTCATAGAATTAGAATAAAAAACAATAATGAAAATGCCTCTTTATTAATAAAATGCAAATGTAATGAAATCAATATGTGGTCATTACATAATTGGCCTAGGCCACATCACTAACAGTTCGGCATGCCCACAGAGCAGAAATCATACTTTTTAGAAAATACAGTTTTTAATGCAATTTATCAATTTTATTTTCAACAATTCAAAAACTTAAAATTAGAGACTCAAAAAATACCTAGGAACGCTATCATCCATCTTTTAGATCTACCTTCTAGATCCATTTTCTTCGAATGATTATTTAATTACAAAGTTCTTACAAAAATTAAATAATAATTCATAGACAGAGATGATAGTCTACCATCTAATTGCATGAAAAACTTAGATATGCATTCTAACCTCAAAGGAACCATAACCGACATAAATTAATTAATTAATTAATAATTAAATAATAATTTAATCAACCATAATTTATTAACAAACATTTACCACATAATCCATGACAACAAATATAAATATATAGAAACCTAGAGTGCCAACTCTCTAAAAAATTAAATTCAAGCATAGGAACAATCAAGATCACAAAATTCAGCCATATAGCATGATCACAAACTTATAAATTTATGTAAAAACCTATCTATGATACCAATTATTGGAAAAATAGTACGCAATAAAATTTTAAAAATTTTATATCAGAGTATTTTCTAAAACACAAGTTTGACACGCTATAAGCATAAATTAACCAAATCTTACTACCTTTTGGGTGCCAAAAAGCTTTACTAATCAATGAAGAGAATTAACGTTCTAGAAGGACTTTAACCATCGTTCAAATTTTCCCCAAGTGGCTCTCCTTTCAACCAATTGAGAAATACCCAAAGTTATAATTCGTGATTTGTGAATAATAGCTCTTCGGGGAGTTTCAGAGTCTCACTGATAGGGTCTCACTTTAGATTTCTCAACTGATCTAAATAACAATGAGTCTTACTCCCCTTTATATAGAGCTTGGGCCCAAGAGTCAGTCCTTATTCGACAAGTCCTTGAAAATTCAAATAAGAATCAAAACAGAAGCAATATCTAACAAAATCTACATGGAAACCCATGATTTATTTAAATCTCAATTGGCAGGCCAAACTACCAGATTGGCTTGTCGGCCTTGCTCCATCAGAAGGCCAAACTTAAAGATCGACCAGCCGAACTTTCAATAAAAGATCCCTATGAATCTTTATTTCCCACCCGAGATTCTAGGGATAGAGCCTCAATTTTAATTTAAATAACCCAATAGAGAAGTTATTTGATTAAAATAGTCATGTCTAGATAATCTCTAAGAAAATAAATATCCTGATAATTCAACAATTTTTCTTAAATCAATTTATTCAAAATTAATCCAACCAATAAATAGATATGAATTATCTAATCCCGATAATTCAACAAGTTTATCTTGAATAAATTTTATCACAAAATTAATTCAACCGATAAACAAACATGGATTATTTGATTTTATCAAATTTTAACCAATATGATAGATTTGACATAAGTCACTAATTATTTAAAATGCACACTGTATCGTTATAGGATTTTTACGAACTAGAAAAAAGGACTTGGTGGACCTATATAATTCAAGCTTCCAATAATTTTGAAAATATCCTAGATATATATTTCATAATTATCAGCTCTAATGCTATTCCACTAAAAGCTTAAAACTATACTCTCAAATTATATAGAATTATGAAGGCTATATAGCTAAGTCTCCATTATTTATCTTCCCCTTCCAATTATTTTTATCTTACATTCATTATCTCACCATCGAAAAACTTACCATCTAAAGATAGTACACCATTCGGTTACACCAATGTATCCAAATGGTTGAGTACTCTAATTTTTTAATTACAAAATAACGCATATAAGAGGATATCAACTACTCCTAAAGAGGAGCTATGGATTCCATATCTATAAATAACAGATCTACACTATCAAGAGTCATGCCTCCAACGTACCAGCATGTATACCACTATAAAATAAGAATGTCACCCTTTGGTACATCAAAGGGCTTCCATGACAATGAGGTCATTCCTTCACGGGCTTGGGCTTACTCTGATGATGGGTAGGATTGTTGTGCTTTGGCCCTTTTGTGGGCTTTCATCGAGGTTTCATTGAAACAAGCCCCAGTCTTTATTTGTAGGACTTTCATTGTGAGGGTTCATGTAGGCTTGGGTCTTTCGTTTGGGCCCTATTGGGGCACCCTGTGGGCCAATGCGTATAAGCTTGGGCTTGGCTAATTTGATGACTCAATACATGGATGTCATAAGTCTATTAGCATAAGTCAAGACAAAATGCCCACTATTCATCTTAGGATTAAGATACAACACACATGATTGTTTAAAGTAAATCGATTTGCTGAGACAGAATTATTATTCCAAATCAATTCACTTTATGTCATAATCCAACTGATAAACAGACGTAAATTATCTGATCTCGATAATTCAACAAGTTTATAATAAAATTAATTCAACCAATAAACAAACATGAATTATATGATTTTACTGAATTTCAGCCAATATGATAAATCTAACATAAGTCACCAATTATTAGAAAAGCACATCATATCGTTACAAGATTTTTGTGAGCTAGCAAAAGGGACCTGATGGACCTATACAATTCAAGCTCCTGATAATTATGAAGCCTAATATCCCAAATATACATTTCATAATTATCAACTCCAACGCTACTCCACTAAAAGCTTGGAGCTGCACTCTCAATCTATATAGAATTACGAAGCCCAAAAGCTAAGTCTTTATGACATATCATAATGTATCATATTCCTATAGGATTATCTATACTCGGCTTAAGGACAAGTTCTATCTTACCTTCCTAATTATTTTTATCTTACATTTCATTATCTCACCATCAAAAAACTTACCATTCAAAGACAGTATAGCATTTGTTTACACCTATGTATCCAAATGGTTGAGTGCTCCAGTTTTTCAATTACAAGACAACGCATATAAGAGGATATCACTACTCCTAAAGAGGAGCTATGGATTTTATATCTATGAATAGCAAGTCTACAAGATCAAGAGTCATGCCTCCAACGTACTGGCATGTGTTCCACTATAAAATGTGGATGTCACCCTTTGGCACATCAAAAGACATAAGTCAAGACAACAGATCTAAGGATTAAGATACAATACAAATGATTGTCTAAAGTAAATCGATTTGCCAAGGTAGAATTATTAATCTAAATCAATTTACTTTATGTCCTAATCCAACACATCGTCACCTATGACAATGTGCCAATATTTCTATTCACGGAGTCCACCTCTGATGGTCAAGACAAACCATCTCCTATTAGGGATATAGATAACATTACAATCTTTGCATGAATAAACTGCCTAACTTTATTCCCTTCATTTTGGATCTCATAATTTAGACTGTCACCTTAATAATCATGTTTTTCACATAATCTATCCATCATATGCCTAATTCTTAAGATTTAGACCAACAGTCTTAGGCTTTTGTTTGCTTAACATACATTCAACAAATATGAACATAAAGAGGACAATATTTGGTATATAAATAATAAATAAATTCTTTATTAATAAAACATGTCTCCAAAAATATATTGTGTTTTACTCCTTAGGGCATACATGTCTAACATGATACATGATTTTAGATCAAAATGTCTAAAAACGCTTTATCTTTGATACTTGATAAGAACATATTAACTATCGAGAACTACAATGATTAGAAAAAGAACCCCAATATCATCCTTTCTTTTGAGAAATTATAATTTGTGCTAACAACAACCTGTCCTTTTGTGCCTACCGACAAATCCACCAATGAAGAAATCCAAGTGTATGATTTCTAGAGGGATGCTAATGATCAAGTCTGCTATTACATCAAGTCTAGCATGAACAATGTGCTACATACTCAACATGAAGATTATGAGACTGCTCGACAGATCATTTGGAGGCCAAGCCTTGACGAAGTGGCAAAGGGCTCTTCGAAAGCTCCTTAACTGCAAACAAAGACCGAAGATGCCTGCAAAGGAGCATATGATGTTGGTCATGGGTTACCTCGTTGAGGCTTAAACCCATGAAGCTAGTTTTGATGCTGAATCACAGATGACTATGGTCTTTGAGACTCTTTCTAAGGAGTTTATCTCATTTAGAGCTTCATACAACTTGAGCAATAGACATGATGTGACCTTAACTAAGCTAATGAAGTAGTTGCAAGAGTTCAAGAATTTAATCAAGGAAGCTTCAGTTGGTGGCGAGGCAAAGTTGGTAGCTGCATCTAGTTCCAATCCTAACTCTAGGAATGGAAACAAGCAAAAGGTCAAGAACAAGAAGTCTTTTATTTTGGCAAAAGGCAAGGATAAGAAGAAAAAAAAGAGGAACCTAAAGAAGCTAAAGTGTTTCTTTTGTGGGAAGGTTGGGCATATTAAGAAGAATGGAAAAGACTTCTAATCTATAGAAGGTAAGTGCAAACTTCTGGTTATTGAGGCTTGTTTAGTTGATGAATCAAATGACACTTGGGTTATAGATTCTGAAGCAACTAATCATGTTTGTGTTTCTTTGCAAGGATATAAGGAAACAAGAAGTCTGATACATGAGCACTTCATCCTTCAAATGGGCGATGGATCCTTTGTGCTGGCTGAAGCAGTGGGAGAGTTGATCTTTACTTTGATAGTCATAGGACTTTAGTTTTGAAGGATTGCTTTTATGTTCCTAAACTTGAAAGGAATTTAATTTTTGTCACTTGTTTATATAAAGACTCTTGTACAGTTTCTTTTATAATAAATTTATGATTCATAAAAAAAAAATTGTTTTATCTATAGTGGATGGACGCAAAACAACCTATAATTTTTCAATCCTAAGATGGACTTACTGCTTAACACTAAAATTAACAATAACTCTAAAGAATTTAAAACTTCTCACTCTAATAAAACTTATCTTTGGCACTTATGATTTGGTCACATTAGTTTAAATCGGATTTTAAAGTTAGCAAGGGATATACCTTTTAAGTCATTAAGGGGTGGAATCTATACCACAATATAATGTTGGGTTTTGTTGGATTTTGTGATTCAAATAAGCAGTGGAAAATTAAAATTGATTCCCACAAAACCCTCGTAGGATCCATGCAATTTGATTAAATTGATAAGAAGGTCACAGAATCTTACCAGGATGACAAAAGGAGCAAGATTTCTGGAAAGCAGAGAGCAAGTTCACTCCGATGACATCCTAACTCGAGCTTTTCATATTCAGGATTAGATTTAGACATTGTTACTTAAAGCAATGCCCTCTGCAAGTATCCATACAAATAGACTTCTTAAAGACCGAATTGGTGTGCTAGCACACTTTCCTTGCATTAAATGACTCTCTCAATTTTAGGGTTTTTAATGTTTTTGCCTTTTAGAATGAGAGAATGCCTTTTCTCTTATAATTTGGCGAGAAACCCTGGAACATATATATATATTGACTTCAAGATAGAGTTAGATTTTAACTAGGGTAAACTGTAATTCAAATATGATTCATAGAATCTAGAGAACATCAGATTTAATGAACCTAGACATATCTAGTACATCGAATATGGACATTATCAGGTTCATTAAACCTAGACACAATAAACCCAAAAATTCATTTTGGTCTGTTCTAAGTGTGCGACCTTGTAGGTTCATATAACGTTGGTAGTGGACCTGAAAATCTATTTCTGACCCACAAATCATAAGCGGCCTCTAACATGATATTATGATTACCCAAGTTATGCGAATGTCAATAATCTGACATAACCTAATGCACAATAAGTATCAAAGTCGTTTTGTCACTAGATACCTTGATTGAACATAAGGTATGGTTTATGTCATCCTTATACTATTCAATCATATTATTTCTCGATCTTAAGTAGACTAATATTGATAACCCTTATCAATTCATCCCAGTATGGCTATACATTTTTCTTCAATCTAACTTATTGAGGGGCCCATAGATATCTTTCTTATAATAAATGAGTGACAAATTCCTTCTTAATCACTCATATTCCTCACATGACTCACTCTATATCCAATAACAATCCATTCCATCATCCTATTAAAGATAATATTAGAATGTGTCAAAATATAGAACTTTCATGTAGGAAACAATGGTGATTTCAATTCAGAGGACTAGGATAATACTATTGTGAGGAAAATCACTTATTACAATTATCCATGCAGTATTCTCATAGTGGGTTGATGCAATATATCATTTCTCAAATATGTATCTATGAGTTGACTTAGTATCTCATACACATGATTAGTAAAACATAATCATTAATCAAACTTCATACTAGTCTTCATTCATTCTTATCCCAATAATAATGATCAACTAGGGATAATTTAGAATAGAATTCAATTTTTACCTAAGAGTTTTACTATCAAGTCACATACTTGATGACCTTAGACAGAATTAACTATTCATAGAATTAGAATTAAAAAAATAATAAAAATGCCTCTTTATTAGTAAAATGCAAATGTAACGAAGTTAAATGTGGTCATTACATAATTGACTTAAGGCATGTCACTAACATATGAATCCTGTTTAGAGGGCAAAAAATGACCAAAGGACCATTCAGATCTAAGAGCAAAACCTTTGACAAGTTCGGGGAGTTTTAAGCTGAAGTGGAGAAGCAATTAGGTAAACCCATAAAGGTACTTTGATCCGATCAAAGTAGAGAATACCTCTTTAATGAGTTCTTATGACACTTAGTAGAGAATGAGATTTTATCCTATTTCAACGTGCTAGACACTCTACAGTAGAATGGCATGATTGATATAAGAAATAGGACTTTGCTGAACATGGTTAGGTTTATGATGAGTTATTGAACACTATCTTTATCTTTTTGGGGATATGCACTACAATCTACATGTTTTCTTTTGAACAATGTGCCTTCAAAATTGGTTCACAAAACTCCTCATGAGTTGTGGATAGGTAGGAAGATACCCTTAAATCATATTCACATATGGGAATGTCCTACTCATGTCCTATAGAAGGAAACGAATAAGTTAGAAGCATGTTTGGAAGTGTGCATATTTGTAGGATATCCAAAAGAGACTAAACGGGGTTATTTTTATAACCCAAAAGAAAACAAAGTCGTGGTTTCAACAAATGCAAATTTCCTTAAGGATATTTACATGACAAACTTTAAGCCTCGTAGTAGAATGGGTTCTAGTTAAAGCCAATCTAATCAAAGTAAAAAAATTGATTGAACAACAATCAAGGAGCTTCGACATAGTAGGAGGATCAGGAATTAACCCGAGAGGTGTATGTTCAATGGTAAAGCTTACTTGGCTGAACTAATTGAACATAATAGGGATCCTTACACTTACACAGAGGCTATGGAGGATGTTGATTCAAACTCTAGACAAAAGCTATAAACATTAAGATGAAGTCTATGCAGACTAATCAAGTCTAGGAGCTTGTGGACTTTCTGGAAGGATAAAACCATAGAGTGTAAGTAGGTCTACAAAAGAAAGAGAGAAGCATATGAGAAAGTCAAAACCTATAATCCTAGATTTGTAGCAGAGGGATATAAATAAAAAGAAGGAATTGATTACAAGGAATCATTTTTGCCTGTAGTCATGCTTAAGTCCATCCACATTCTCTTCTCCATTGCTTCCATTGTCCACTACGAGATTTAGTAAATGGATGCCAAGATGGTCTTTTTGAATGGCCATTTTGATGAGACCATATATAAAGAATAACTGGATAGGTTCCCAGCTAAGGGTCAAGAAAATAAGGTCTATAAGTTACTAAAGTCTATCTATGGACTTTAGCAAGCTTCTTGTTCTTGGAACATAAGATTTGATCAAGTGATTAAGACTTATAGGTTCAAATAAATTCATTAAAGGATGGAAAGGTAGTTTTTCTATTACTCTATGTAGATGACAGTCTACTTATTGCCAATAACATTAGGGTGTTGTCATCGATCAAATTATGGTTGAGTATGTAGTTTGACATGAAGTCCTTAGGTAAAGTTAATTATGTTTTGGTATCAAAATCTTTCGAGGTAGGAAGAATAAAATGATGGCTTTATCCCAAGCTACCTACATAAATAAAATTCTCAAGAAGTATGCAATGTAGAATTCCAAGAAAGATGGGTAACCATCTTGGTTTGGAATTACTCTTTTCAAGAAAGGATATCTAAAGTCTGATGAAGAAAAAGAAGGCATGAATAGGGTCCCTTATGCTTCAGTAGTCTCATGTATGTTATGCTTTACAGATGACCAGGCATATGTTATGTGATCAAGATAGTGAGTCGATTTCAGTCGGATCCAAGACCAAACCATTGGATTACGGTTAAGTATATTTTCAAGTACCTAAGAAGGATTAAAGGTTATATGCTAGTGTATTCTCATAAGGATTTAACACCTCTTGGATACACTGACTTGAATTTTCAATCCTATTTGGATTCAAAAAGGACGACTTCAGGTTTCATGTTCACTTTGGGAAGAGGTGCCATTATTTGGAGAAGTGTCAACCAAGATTGCACTTCAGATTCAATGATGGAGGCCGAGTATATGGTAGTAAATAAAGCTTCAAAAGAAGTTATATAGCTTTGTAAGTTCCTTGTAGATCTTAAGGTATTTTCTAGTATGGATAAGCCAATGTCGCTATATTATGATAACACTGCAGCAATAACTAATGTTAACGAAGTAAGATTTCATAAGAAGAGTAAACATATATATCAGAAGTATCATGTGATGAAGGATTTTGTTGAGGATGGACATGCTACAGTATACAAGATCATGTCTTAGCACAATATAGCTGATCCCTTCACGAAGACACTACTGACAAAAGTCTTCAAAAAGCACATAGATGCTATAGGGATGCAAAAACTATCATATTCGCTCGCTTAGGGTAAGTGGGAGATTGTTAGACTTGGTACCCTAAGGATTAAATGATAGTAGTTTTTGCAAACATTTAATCAATAAAGAGTTTATTATTTATTTTCACATATCAAATATTGTCCTCTTTATATTCATTTATGTTTAATATAAGATAAGTATATGAAAGCCTAAGACTGTCATTTTAAACCTTTAAGATCATGCATATGATGGACAGATTATGTGGAGACATGTATCTTAAAAGTGATAGCCCAAATAATAAGGTCTGTAATGGAGATGACTTGTTTTGGTTACTTTATTCATGTTAAGATTTTTATGTTGTCTACATCCCTAATGGAAATGATTTGTCTTAGTCATCGGAGAGATACTCTATGAGTAGAAACATTGATATATTATCATAGGTAATGATATATTGGATCGGAGACAAAATTTGAATTAATTTGAAATTCAATTTTTTAAATCAATTTAATATAGACAATCATATGTGTTATGTTTTAATCCTAAAATAAATAAATGGGCTTATATTCTTAACTTGTGTCTTTTGATGTACCAAATAGCGACATCCTGATTTGATGATGGTATGCATACCAGTATGCTAGATACATGACTCTTGATTGACATAGACTTGTTATTCGTAGATATGAAAACCATCACTCTTTGTAGAGTTAATGATATTCTCTTATAGGCAGTATCTTATAATTAAAAAACTAGAGCGCTCGACTATTTGGATACATAAGTATAACTGAATGGTATAATATCTATGGATAGTAAGTTTTCCAATGGTGAGATAATGGAATATAAGATAAAAATAATTGGGAAGGTAAAACAAAATTTATCCTTATGCCGATTATGAATACTCAATAGAGATGTTATACATTACTATATGTCATAGATGATAGCTTATTGAAGCTTGGTAATTTTATATAGTTTAAGAGTGCAACTTTAAGCTTTTAGTGGAGTAGTATTAGAGTTGGTAATTATAAAATATATGTATCTAGGATATGTTATTTTACAATTATAAAAGCTTGATATATATATGTCTATCATGTCCCCTTTGGTAGCTCAAAATAATTTCTGTAATGATACTACACATTTTTCCTACATTTTAGTGACTTATGTTAATTATTAGATGGGCTAAAATTTGATAGATTGGATTGAATAATTCATATTGGTTTAATGGTTGAATTAATTTTATGAATTAATTCAAGATAAACATGTTAAATATTTTGGATAATATTTTATTTAGTATAGGATTATCTGCATATGACTGTTTTAATCATATAGCTTCTCTATTGGATTATTTAAATTAAAATTAAGCTCTATTTGAGATTTCTGTGTGAAATAAGATATTCTAAGATTATAAATTATCACTTGGTCGGTAGGCCGATTGTCGAGTTCGACAGGCCGGTGTCGCTAGTTCAATAGGCCAATCACACAGATCAGCTTGCAGACCATGCAATAATCCTATTGTGTGTTTTTTATCAAAATTTGATCAAGACACAAATTTTGAAGCTTAATTTGATAGGGATTGACCCCAAATTTGATGGCTATATAAATAGAATTATTTTTTATTATTCCTTAGATCATTTGAGAAGTATAGAGAGAATATTCTAGTAAGAGATACTCTGCAACTCCCAGAGAGCTATTGTTCAACATTTAGAATCTTAGCTCTTGGTTACTAGAGGAAGAGCTATATTACGTGTGACCATCCACATTCTGATCATAGAAAGAGAATAGCACGGAAGACCAGTTGATTGAGGCTCTCTCGGAACTTTCTTCTCTAGTAGACAGTCTTTGGTCTACTTAAGAGGTATGTAAGATCTTTCATTAATTTATTTTCTTTGCATGTCAAACTTGTTATTTAGAAAAGACTTTGATTTAAAAATTTTAAAATTCTACTACATATCGTTTTCCAATAATTGGTATCAAAGCCATGGTTTTATGTTGATTTTAGGGGTTTGTGATTATGCTATGTATATAAATTATATGTTCTTATTTGGTAGGCCAATTGCGCAAATCAACATGCCGACTGTGCTATAATCCTATTATGTGTTTTTGATGCGTTTTTTATTAGAAGTTGATCTAAACTTGAATTTTGAAGCCTAATCTGATTGGTATTAACCCCAAATTCAATAACTATATAAAGAGAACTATTTTTCGTTGTTCTTTAGACCATTTGAGAAGTATAGAGAGAGTATTCTGGTGAAAGAAACTCTAAAACTCTTAGAGAGCTATTGTTCAACATTTGGAACCTTAGCTCCTAGTTTTCTCAAGTGGTTGAAAGGAGATGTCATCGATGAAGAGCTATACGACGTGAGACAACCCGCATTTCGATCGTGAAAAGAGAATAACCAGAAAGACTAGTTTGTTGAGGCTCTTCTAGAACATTTTTCTCTAGTCAGAGTTTCTACAATCTTCCGTCTGCTAAAGAGGTATGTTAAATATTTTATTAATTTATATGCTTAGTATGTCAAACTTGTTATTTGAAAAAAAAAATACTTTGATTTAAAAATTTTAAAATTTCACTGCATATCATTTTCCAACAGGAAATTTTTCCTAAATATGCATAAGGTCTTCACATATCAATGTCATTTCCCTGCTAATTAGCATTAAGAATTTTTGTTTCATGCACAAGTCTGCTATAGGACTAAGTACTATGCTTGTTGATAAAATTACTATGAGAACTTATTCCATCTATAGATAAAGCAAGACGAAAATTTCTAGGTTATACACTACATTATGAATTCTCCACATAAATTGTCTATGAATCGATTAAAAGTCTTAACATGCTATTGTTGATCCTCTTAGTATAGGTCCAAGTTAAATTCTTTGCATGAACCATATTCAAAAAAAATCTCCTAAGCACGGTTCTATTGGAATGTACCACACTACTTTTGCCAAAACACCTTTTCTTCATTCCTATAGTTTCATAACTCTCTTCCACCCCGACTTGTTGCACACCAAGCATTCATTTAAATCTTCACACTCTTTCTAGTATAGCATACAATCATTTAAGCAAGTGTGTATCTTATTGTACTTCATTCTTTGGCACTCAATGTCTTCTTTACTTCATATATATAATTATTGCCACTTTATTATTATCTGAAATTGTATCAATAAAAATTCTAAAGTCCCATGGAACTTGAATTTGACAACCCACCCAATGCTTTAAAATTCCATAATCTAATAATTTCATCAAATCTAATAAAATCTAATGATAAATTAAATCATTTCAAAACAACCAAATAATCACAACCTAAACTAAATTCCATCAAATCTAATGAAACCTAACAACAAAATCAATTGAAAACAACCAAATAATCACAAATTAGACTAACTTTGACATAATATACAAACTAATAAGACAATGAAACTAACATAACCAAATAAAATTTTATTTAATCAAACAAATCTAAATAAAACTTTCTAATTAAATAAAACCTACTAAATAATTAAATAAATAAACTAAATAACCAATCAAATAGAGACAAAAGATGTCAGTGACCGTGGTGGTGAAGTGATGGCAATAGAGGAGCTTAGGTGACGAAGAGAAAAAGAGCAACAGGTTTGCTTAAAGGTAATTGGATTAGTTAAGATCAACAACGATGGGGATAGGCTTGGGCGAGCCCATGATCGAGATCGATAAAGAAGGTGAATAGGAAAAAGAGAGAGTGAGACTGAGATTGAGGGTTTTTGCAAATATTTGTAAAATCTTGCTCTACTTTAGAAGACAATTTAATTAAACAATCGTCATATGTTTGACTTTAGATGAGGGTTTATGGAAAGCCATCATCTAAATTGTTGTACATATCTTCAAAACACATAAATCTCTATGTCGTGCTTTTTTTCACTAAATTTCATAAAGGTTTGCTTCTAGGAAATTGTTGTCTTTTTAGCAAAGTGTAAACTATAATATGTAGCAAGGATGATAAAAATGTTATAATGAAGTTTATAATATCTTATTAAAATTCTAGTATAAGTTTAAAAGTTTATTTTGGAAGCTTTTCTATAGAGCCAAAACTCTTTTGAAAGATTATCCAAAAATTTTTAGTAGTTTCACAAATGCTCTACCGAGCAGGCCCTAAATCCATTAGTAGGCAATGTTATGAAACTATAAAGTTGCGTTCCATGAATCTGACTCATTCAAATTTAATTAAGGGCATATTTTGTATACTACATTAGCTCTCTATTGTGTATTTTTTATGAATAATACAATAGTTAATGACATTTACGTTTTGCATTGTTTAATACAAATTTAAAATTTTATTCAATATAGATTGAGATATCAAACACGATCAAAAACCTCTAGATTAGACTATATTGTATAGTTTAAACAAAAAGGACCGTATTAATAATCCTATCAAATATTTAAAATATATTAAAAATTGATACTAAAGTACAAATTTGGGAGTGGATTTGGGATAAATGTTCAAGTTAGGACTAAAAGTTAGAGTCAAGATCAGGTTACAGTACCAAGGATGGGGTCAAGTATCTACATTTGGGTTAGGTTTCAAGATAGAGGTCAAGGTCAGATTTCAAGAGAGACATTAGGGTCAGATTCAAAGTAGTGGTCAAGATCATGTTTTGGGAACTGTGGCAGGCTTTGAGACATAAGTTACAATGAGGTTGAGTTTCAAGATTGTGTTTCAAGACTAAGATCAAGTTTGGGCTTGGGAACATGTTTCCTGTGTTAGGATTAGCGCTTTAAGATTTTAAATACTTTTATTTAATAGATATTTTGTCATCAATTAATTAATAAAGCAATATTACATGCTTAATAAGAAATTGTTCTATTTACCTTTATATAATTGATTGGATGACAAGCAAACAAAATGTCCATGACCATTATACTAAATCTTGAATCATGCATATATGGGTTTATATGCAAAAAGATATAGTTGCAAGATTAATAGTCTAGAATGATAGTTCGTAGCTTGTGGAATAAAGATAACAAGTTTATTTCGGATAAAGTTGTAATAGGGAGGTAGTTTATCTTCATCGTTAGGAGCAAGTATGGCTCTGTAGTAGACACAATAATGAATTAATCTAAATGGAAATTGTACAATAGGTTGGACCTAAAATGATAACTGTTGCATTAGTATTTCTTTCTACATAAATCAATTCACTTTGATAATTATTTAAGCACTATATTGATCCTAAAGTGAGTTCATCACTCTAATGATCACAAGATCTATTTGTTGGTATATTAGAGACATGACTCATATTCGATAAGAGCATATCACATAGATATGGAATCCATAGCTCCTAGAAAAGAGTAAATGTTCTTCTTATAAAGGCATCATTCAGAAAGCTAGAAAAAGGGCAAGGCCTTAGTCACCTAGATACATATGGTAAACAAATGATTTCCATTTGTATTTGTTCTAAATGGATTTTTTCCTAATTAAGAGAAATAATAAAACTTTATAATAAAATAGTTGAGACGGTAAAATAGAACTTAGTCCATCAGTCAACTATTGATAACCTACGAGGATACACATAATATGAAAGACCATGGATATAACTAATGAGAGTCATGTAAAATGATAAACTGTCAAGAGTACATCTTTTAAAGTCTATAGTGGATGACACTGAAGTTGATAATTAATAAATAACTAATTATAGGAGCTTGACAATATATATTCATTGGGTCGCAACTTTAGCTCACTAACTTCAGTTTTCGATTGAGCAATAGTCATTTACTATGGGTAATACAAGTGGTATTTCTGTTTGAGCCGATTGGGCATAAGCTGGGTGTGCATAACACTCCAATCAGACTATTAGCACTAAGGGCAATTTACCTAAACTACAAGTGGCATAGTTTGCATGCTTGTTTCATGAAATTAATTATTTAATTACATTTAAGAAAATAGTTATTCAAATTAAGTTTTGGATTTTAGATAATTAATTGTTTGAATACTAAACTTAAATGATTATTTTAAATTCTAATTGAATTTGATTTTCAAGAATAATTTATTATTCATAATTATTTAAATTACATATTTTTGTATTATTCTAATTTAAAATCGAATTATTCAATTGGAAATATTTTGGATAATGCATAAATAGCGATTTAACTTTTTGGAAAAAGAAAAAATTGAGCCTGCACATTATATTGCAATATGACACCAACACCACAGGGAAATTCCCTATGGGAGGCATGGTCCACAAGGAATTTTTCTTTTAGTTGGCGTCTACTACTGCTA
Organism: Artocarpus hirsutus; assembly: GCA_946598075.1. Taxonomy (NCBI): domain Eukaryota; kingdom Viridiplantae; phylum Streptophyta; class Magnoliopsida; order Rosales; family Moraceae; genus Artocarpus; species Artocarpus hirsutus. Next base: position 16,997 of record CAMOHE010049319.1, read on the forward strand.
AACTTAGGAGACAAGTTTTTCAGTTTCCCACTTTGAAAATGATACATCCTAGCACTTTCTATCGAAAGCAACCTTGGGTCTCCATATTTTCTTAGACTGCCTAAAAGCAAATTCTAGAGAAGGAATTTCTTGCTCCCTAGTTGTATTGCTCAAAATGTTTCTTTAAACGTAGGCTTTGTAGTATAAAAAAGTTCTCATATCCACATAGAAGAAAGCTTTTGAAAGATTGAAAATTTTTGGTCTAAAGTAGAAAGGGATTTTTTAAAATAAAACTTAAAAGAAAACATATATTTTTTAGGATTTTGAAATAAATTTTAAAACATAAAATTAGAATGGTAAAGCTTCGAGAATCTCTTGTATTTTTTGTAATTGTTATAAAATTTTAACGCTAAATAAATTATCTAATGCATTTGATTTATTATATCTTTTTTCATTAATAGCAAGCATTTTTATTAATTCTATAAATCAAGGAAAAGTGATACTATAGCAAGCTATAATACAGTAAAGGTTTTCTTATGAAAAGTAACAATATAATCATGTTTCACTAATGATTTGGTGTACTAATCATTTGATATGAAGCTTCGAGAATCCCTTGTATTTTTTGTAATTGATATAAAATTTTAACTCAAAATAAATTATCTAAAGCATTTGATTTATTATATCTTTTTTCATTAATAGCAAGCATTTTTACTAATTTTATAAATCAAGGAAGAGCGATATTGTAGCAAGCTATAATGCAGTAAAGGTTTTCTTATGACATCTAATCATCTTTAACTAATGATTTGGTGTACTAATCATGAAAACAAATAAAAATTTTTATATTTAAATGCAATAAATTTTTATGTTAATTTCAGTAGCACCTTGCCTTGTGCAATGTCTAAAATCAATAACATAACAAGTCATACTACTGTAGAAGACATTTCATAAAATTAAGCATTATTTCATTATTATTCATATTAATTATGCAACACAATGAAATTACATAAACAACGCATGTTTGAATTTATGTAAAAATGGGTGGCATAACAACGCTAACAATAATTATTAAAGACTTGAAAATATAATTGATTCCATAAAAATATAAGAATTACAAAGCAAATATAGAGCTAAAATTCATTCTAGAATACTATGCATACAAGATCATCTCTCTGTCTCATCAGACTCTCGACACTAATTTAGGCATTATTTTATTATTTTTAGTAGGGTTAGACGAGTATCCTAGTAGTATCTCCTCCCACAAGGGGTAAGTTGAAAAGAAAGCAAGAGGGGAGAGGGGTTGGCCAAAATACCATGTGAACGGGTGTGGTAGAATAAAAGGGGGAATGGGGGCTATATAGAGGGTTTAAAATATTACTATTCATTTTTTTTATTATATGTTTATTTATTTATTTTTATTTTTATTATTTTTCTTGTCACCAATTGAATCAGAATTGAATGCTGATTAATTATAATTTTTTTTCTTTTCTTTTCACGTGATTCAATGCTTTTCACTGTGTATGTTTTACTTCGTGAACTAGTGTAGTGCTAGTACAGGACAGACATGACTTAGCCCTTGGATCACTAACCGAAAATGAAGGGACAATATGGATTGCAGTCTTTGCTGAAAGAAGTAAACGCATGTCTTAGACCGCTGGATTGGTCTGGGTATGCTGATCTGATGGCTTAGAAGAGAACTGGACATAGATTAGGCTGCACCAAATCCAAAGCTAGTTTTGACTCAGTAGGGGTCAGTTGGCTCGATGTAGATGACCTAAATTGATTTAGTAGCACAATCCAACAAATCTCATGATGCCACATGTCATTTCCTTTAAATTTTCTTTTGTTTTAATTTCCTACGCATTTGAGTCTGTTTTTGCCTTTTTTGCACCATTTTGCTTTGTTTTTCCCCTAGATTTTAAATCTAAAATTAATAAACACATTAAAATTAATTGTTTTATAAACAAAATATTTACAATAATTATTAAAACTATTTATTTTACAATAAAACACACAAAAATAATTACAAACTTTTAAAATTCTAGCCTCTTTTGGTTTGACACATATATGATTTTTAAAACTCAAAAAAAAATTTAAAAATTGCTAGAAATTTAATAGAACATATTTACAAACTTAAAATATACTATAAAATACATTAAGACTCAAAATAAAATTACCATACATTTAAACACTAAACACATATTTAACAAACTAAAATGACCCAAAAAATTACGAAAAATATTATTAAATATAAAAATTCATAAAAACATATTATTAGACACATTTACACACTATGACACAAAAATATCAATTAGCACATATTCTATTAATGAGAAGATTTAATGAGAAATGTTAAGGCAAGATAATGATATCTAGCTATAAGAAATGTGTATTTTTACATTCTTATCACACCCCCAACTAGCTTACTACTAGTCCTGAGTAATTAAAGTGATAAAATCTTGAAATGATTTACTAAATATTCACACAAGGCAAACCATTTAACTATAGTTTGACTCTTCTAACTAGATAGACTAACAAGACAAAAATCTTATTAAGACAATTTATACACTAGTTATCAAAATGTAAATAAGCCAGACGTAGTACAAAAAAGATAATGAATAGTTATGAAATTTCATAAAAAACTAAGAATAAAATTTTTATGATCAAATCACTCTTGCAAGTAGCAACACTTCAAATTTATTTATTAGAACAATTAAAGAGCAAAAATATAAAACAAAAATTAAACTTTACAACAATTATGGATAATTTAATGTTTGGCTCTCTTAAGCTTTCTCCATAACCCATTTGGCGAGCTTTGAGTCAATAACTCCCAAACCAATTCGCCTAAAACATTAGCTGTTGAATCACCTCTTAGAACACACTTACTTGAGTTAAAGAGGCTACAAAACCAGACTTATACAATCTTATTCATTAATTTACATAATTACACACTTTATTTTCTTACACTTTTTATTTCTTATATTTATTTTATTTTTATTTAATTTATTTATTAATTAGTTAATTTTGAAAATGTTGTCGTCTTTAATTATTTATTTTCACAAAATAACAAAACTCAAATATTTGTAGCTTTCACTTACCACCAAATTAAGCATCACAGTATGTGTGTGAAAGGAATGGCTTACAAACATCTTGAAAAATAAATACATAAAAATGTTAAATAAAACCAAAGTTTTGAGAGCCCATAAAGTTAGATAATTTAAAGAATAGAAAAATGATATTACATTAATTTGAAATTTAGAAATCAAAACAAAATAATAACACATTAATTATTAAGAAACTCATATTTATAAAACATACTTTTTTTCTTTTCTTTTTAATAACATACAGAACTAACAAAAGCTTACAAAATGACTCACAAAAATGAAAAATTTTTACAAAATACACAAAATCTAGAGGAAAAATTAAAAAAAAAAGGCAAAAATTAAAAAAAAAAAACTTTTGCATAGTTTTGCACAGTAGTGATGCATAACCTTCTCCCACCAACCTAAATTGTACATTGTCCCCAATGCATAAAAAGAATAGTAAGAGTAGCAAAGATATTATCTACATCATCGCAGGAATAGAGATGATCTATAGCAAACTTAACAAACCAAACTAAAGCAAACTAAAATTGACACAGAACAATATATTACAAACTAGGTCTCCTAAAGTCAGATTTCAAAGACTTTTTTTTTTTTTGGTTCCAAAAGTTAAAAATCATGTTTTTTTACACAGATTCTTCCAAATGCATCTTAAGAGGCCGTAAATACAAAGTATTTACTAATCACAACTAATTATATTCTCATTTACTCAGCCATTCTGCAAGAATTAACTTTGAAATTGATTTTCAACTTTTGAGGTGTTTTTTTAAATGAAAATTTAATAAACATAAAATTAAGCAGAAAACAAAAAAAGAAAACAAAAAACAAAAATAAATGTTTACAAAAGAGAGTGATAGAAAAATACTCAAGGTTGGTAAACTAGAGACACAAGAGTGACTTCCTCAAACATAGTTATCCATTCTATGTAGTTTTTGAATCTTTGGCTAGTTACTCGAAGTATCCTTTCATTAGATGGATCATTGATTTCAACAACATTTCAAAAAACCTATTTAATAATATATGAACCAATCCATCATGATTTTGATTTACCAGGATGAAGGTGGAGATAGGATTCATAATGATGAACCCATTGATTTGGCTCAAAATTCTTCTTCAAGATTTACTTGCCATGAAATGCTTTCATTTTTGCTTTGTAAATCCATGAATTGTCATAACCATCATCCCTTAATTCCTCATGTTTTGAGAGTTAAAGTTTCCATTCAATACCTATAGCACGAAGATCAAAGTTGAGAGCTTTAATAGCCCAATAAACTTCATTTCAAGTTCTACTGGTAAATAACAAGCTTTTCCAAAGACTAGCCTATCAGAGGACATTCCTAACGGAGCTTTATAAGCTATACAGTATACGCAAAGCACGTCTTGCAAATGTGAAGACCTTCTTTTCGATTTGGATTCACCATTATTTCTAAGATTTGTTTAATTTCTCTATTTGCTAACTCACCTTGTCCATTTGTCTATGGATGATAGGCAATTGAAACTTTATCAATTACACTATACTTTTGCATTAGAGCTGCAAAGGAATAGTTGAAAAAATGCATGTCTTGATCATTGATTGTAGCGTGTGGCATACCATACCTAGATAACATGTTTTCATTCAAGAGCTTTATAGGAGTTATGTTTCCATTGGTATGACATACTATGGCTTCAACCTATTTTGAAAGATACTCCACAGCAAAGAGGATGTATAGGTACTCAGAAGAAGGTAGAAAAGATCTCGTAACGTCTATTCCTAGCAATCAAATATTTCTATTGTGATAATTGGGTTTAGAAGCATTATATGGTGACAGGACAGAGTACTTAATTTTTGATAGTTTTCAAAAGAACAATAGCAATGATAAGTGCCTTTGAATAAAGCAGGCCAATAAAAACCACACTGGAGAATCTTTGCAGCAGTCTTCTTTACATAATAATGACCACCGTATGCATTAGTGTGATATAATTTTATAAGAGTTGCATAGAAAACACGTTTTCTTGCAGGAACTTTATCAGAGTTGTGTTACCATTGGTATGGCATACCATGGCTTCAACCCATTTTGAAACATTCTCCATAGCAAGGAGGATGTATAGGTACTTAGAAGAAGGTGGAGAAGATCTCATAAGGTCTACTCCCAGTAATCAAATATTTCTATTGCGATAATTGGGTTTAGAAGCATCATATGGTGACGAGTACCTAGCTTTTGACAATTTTCATAAGAACGACAGCAATGATAAGTGACTTTGAATAAAGCGGGCCAATAAAAACTACATTGAGGAATCTTTGTAGTAGTCTTCTTCACATAATAATGACCATCGTATGCATCAGTATGATAGAATTTTAGGACACTAAACATTTATCTTCAAGAATACAACATCTCATGATTTGATCATGACAGTATGTGAAAAGATAAGGGAAAAGTTACGCACTTGAATGAAAATCTTTCTTTTCTCTTGCAAACTCTAAGTAGATGGAATTTCTCCAGTTGTCAAGTAACTATCAATGTGCACATACCAAGGTAACTTGTTAACAAAGAACAGATGTTCATTAGGAAATACATCATGAATTGGTGGGCCATCGACAGACTCATTCAATTTGAAACAAGATAAATGGTCAACTACCACATTCTCAACTCCTTTTTTATCCTTAATAGTCAAATCAAACTCTTACTGAATAAGGATCCACATGATAAATCAGGCCTTAGTATCTTTTTTTTAAGCAAGACATTTAAAGGCTGAATAATCAATGAAAATAGTGATAGGTACTATCAGGTATGAACAAAACCTATCAAGAGCAAATACTACAACAAGTGTTCTTTTTTAGTGGTGGAGTAATTTATTTGAGCACTGTTCAAAGTTCTACTTGTGTAATGCACTACAAAAGATTTTCCTTCCCTTTGCTGACTTAAAACGACTCCTAAAACGTAATTGCATGCATCACACATAATTTCAAATGGCAAACTCTATTATTAAACATAAAAACACACTAAAAATATATTGTTAGACACATTTACATTCTAAGGCACAAAAATACCAATTAATACAAAAATGTTATAAATTAGAGGATGTAACGAGAAATGTTAATGCAAAATAATGATATTTAGACATAAGAACTATGCATTTTCCCATTTTTATCACTCCCCTTCACAGTTAATTCCCTCTAGCTCTTTAGTGATTGGAAAGAGAAACTTAGAGTGAAGGCTTGCTTTGTTGTATTAAAATACATGCGATCTACTAAAGGAGAATAGTGTTGATGATCCAATTGTAGAGATTCACAAGTTTTTCTATTTTGGGAACGATTTTTACTTCTATATTAATAGTTTTTCTATTTCGAGGTTATGTGTGGGCATTAAGTTCAGGAGCCAGGGTTAAGGTTAGGATCAGGTTTAGGGTCGTGGTCATGGTTGAGGTGGAATTATCGTGCTAAGGCTGAGGTTTAGTTTTAGGACCAATATCAAATTTGGGTTTTGGGATTAGTGTAGGGGTTAGGGTCAGATTGGATGATAGAGATCGCGATCAAAGTTAGTTTTTGAGGCTATGATTAAAGTCAGGGTCAAGTACCAAGGCAGAGATTTGGATTTAGTACCTAAGTCAGCAACAGGTTTTGGGGCAGGGGTCACGGTCAAGTTTAGTGAGCAATCTTAGGTCAAGATTGGGTCCCAAAACTCAATCTTACCTAGCATTGAAATCTGACTCAACCCCGACCCGATAAATCAACCTCAACTTTAACCAAGGTCTTTATACCAATCTCGAGCCAAAAAACTAATCTTGACATCGAATTTTGACCTTGACCCATGCCTTAATCCTAAAACTCGACCTTGACCCCCACCCCTATCTCAAATCCTAGCCTTGACCTCAACCTAATGTCAAAAACCTACAGCGACCTTAAAACCTAACTTTGACCCAAATCCCAAAACCTAACTCTAACCTTAGCCCAAAATATTATCCCAACCCTAAACCTAACTCGGTCTCTAAACATGAACAAACTCGATCTTAATACCCAAACTTGACCTCAAATCTTGACCTTGACCAAGCCCTAACTTTATATCCATAACCTGATTCAAACTTCGATCCTAGTACTTGATCCCAATCTCATTCCTACAACTTGACCCCAGTCTTGGAACCTGATCTGTCCTTGGTCCTAGAACCCAATCTCGATCCTTGCCCTAAGACCAGATCTCAACTCTATTCCCAAAACCTAATCCTAACCTTGAACCGCAACCTCAAATTTCGACCCAGAAATCAAATGAGGTTGAAATCATGACCCAAATTTTCTATGTTTAAAAGTTTTAAATACTAATATAATGCAGTGATATGCAAACATTTGTATAATGTAGTACATAGGAATACAACATAAAAATGAAAAAAAATAATGTATATATATATTCAAATACAATACAATACCATACAATACAATACAGCCTACAAAATGTTCTCTAATGTTTAGGAGCATCTCTAATGCAATATTGAATTGATGTGTTATTGGCATATTTTAGCATCTAAGTGTGAAAAAAACTCTACAATGCTTTCCTTTAATTATTACAACATTAACGTTATCCTTTTAATCATCGCATGTCACGCCCTAGAGTACGAGAAGTGACGTGGTAGGTTAATTAAGTTAATTAAATAGAAAATTAAATTGAACACAGGTTAAAGAGGTTGATTAGTTATGAAAGATGTGATAATTTAAAATCTTTTTAAAACCAATGATAACAATAATAAATCCAACAAATAAAAATTACAAAGTGATTATTAAGAAAAATATAATAAAATAGGAAAAAGGAGAGAGACGAGTTGGGTCCCATTGGCCCATAACTTGTACACATACATATAGTAGCGACAGTATTAAATTACTACCATAGTCCAAAATAAAAGTAAAAATTATAGTTATACATGCCTTGTTTACTTTATAATCCAAAACACCTACTTAGTTCTCCTACAGCTCGCTGGTCTGATCAACGTACTCTTCTCTGATCCTAAGCTGAAATCCACCAAGTGGGGAAAGATTTTAAAACAAATAAAGGTGAGCAAAAGGCTCAGTAGGACTATTTTTTGCAAACAGATATTTAATTGAAATATAATTTTACCTTTTAGAACAAATAACAAAAAACAAAATTAAAGAAATAAAATCGTGTAAATATATCCTTTAAAAATAATCTATCTAGAAAGTACCTTTATATTATTTTCCAAGCAAACTATATTCATATCACCACCAAAGTAGCCCAGTTGGGTTTCGGAACCTGCCCCTAAGGTCGTGCACTACACGATCCAATCTTTGATATGGCATCATGCCCTAAAATATATAGATATATATATACATATATCTTTCTATAATTATTAAAATCTCTTCTTACCAAATATAGTCTTTTACATTCATTATAAGGTTTATTATGAAAACCACCTCAATTCCACTGCTTATGAAATCAGTCAATAAAAATCATTTTTCAACCAATCATTGAAAACATTTTTGTTAAAAATTCCTTTGAGGCCAAAACATTTAAAACTGGCTACCATGGAAGGGGTAGAAGTCCTACCTCAATACTCGTGTCGGTGTCCCACACCACAGTCCTGGTCCGCTATATGTTAGCTCTATAGAACCACAAACAACCTTAAATGCACAATAACTAAGTTTATTAGTATCTAGCTCAAGATATCCTGTGTTACTAAACTACCTCATGGTGTCCTAGTGTGCCATTTAGGTTTGTAAAATCATATTGTATCGTTAAAATCTAAATCAGGGTTCAAAATAGTGAAAAAGGGAGAAAAATAACAAAATTTTACCATGCCCAGTCGGCCTATTGGTTGCCCTGGTTCGACTAACCGAACCGTACAGTTCAGCTTGTCGAAAAACCAATTCCAATCGGCCAAACATTTCCAGGCTCGACCTGTAGGTCATATGAATTCGGCTTGCCAAACTCATGAATCTGGCCTACTAAACATGAAGTTCAGCTTGCCAAACAAGAAAATTCTAGAATTTTTCAAGCACGAATTCTCGGCCTCCCGAGTCCAAATTTTCATTTCAACCTGTTTTTCTTAGTTCTCAAGCATGGTAAACATCTATGGATGATAGAAAAACATTATAAAACACTTTTGAACCAATTTAAACAAGAATTAGACAAGGATTTTGAAAAATCCCAAAAATAAAGAAAAATAGAGAAAAATAGAAAATCTTGATTCAAATCCATTTTTGATCAAACAAAGCTTAGATTCTAGTTATTCTAAGTTCCTCTAATCTTGATTGGGGGTTTTCTAAGCTCAAATAAGCTTAGATTTTAAAATGCAAGAAAAATTAAAAAAGTTTTAAAATTCAAAAACTAACCTTGGATTCGAGCTTCAAATCGTGCTTGTGGTTGCTAAATCGCACTCCCAAGCTTCCAATCTAGTTGAGAAGCAAGGCTTAAGCTCAAATTTTTGAATAAAATGTGAGAGGGAAGAAAGAGAGAGGGACGAGATGAGAGAATGAGAGAGAATGAGAGTGAAGGAGACAGAGAGAGAAAGTGAGTGAGAATGAGAGGAAGAGGGAGAGATAAATAAAGAGAAAAGGGACAATTGGCTGCACAAGAACTGTGTGCAGCAGCACACTGATTTCAAATGGGAAATATTTGGTATTTGTCAAATTATTTTGTTTCAAAATTTAAAATAACAATTAAAATAATTAAAAGTAATTAAAATGTCATTAAATTAATTAAAAACAACTTTAATTTGGAAATTTTACAAAATAATCAAATTAAGTTTAAAATATTCTTGATTGCACACTAATCCACGATTTTACTCACTAATATTACTTAATTCATTTTGGGGCATTACAACTCTCCACCCCTAAAAGAAATTTTGCCCTTTGAAATTTATAAATCGATTCAAAAACAAAACAAATGCGGATATAACTCCCGCATACTCGATTCTAATTCCTAAGTGGCTTCATCAATCTTGTGATGCTGCCACACGACCTTTACTAACAGGATATCGTGATGACATAAACTAATTACTTTTCGATCAATAATCTAAATCGGCACTTCTTCATATGTTGTGCGTTCCTGAATCTGCACATTATGGAACGAGACGATCTTGTTCTGCTGAGGCAGACATTTACGAAGCATCAACATGCGGAATACATCATGAACATGAGAAAGTTCAAGAGGAAGATGTAGGCGATAGACAACCACACCGACACGCTGAGTAATTTCAAATGGTCCAACATACCTTGGTGCAAGCTTACTACTTACTCTGAACTGCACGATGCCCTTGCGAGGTGATACCTTTAAGAGAACAAAGTCTCCTATCTCGAATTCCAAGGCTTCTATCTGCGTAACTCTTTTGTCAACTTTGAGCTACCTTCAATTGGTCTTGAATTGCTGTGACCTTCTCATTGCTATCACAGATCTCAACTGGCCCGAGAATAATCCTATCTTTTGGTTCAACCCAACACACTGATGACCGACATGGCGGTCCATACAGTGCCTCAAACAATGCCATGCCAATGCTCGGTTGATAGTTGTTGTTGTATGCAAACTCTGCCAGATGCAAGTATTTCTTCTAGTTTTCGTCGAAGTCTAATGTACATGCACGCAACATGTCTTCAAGAATCTAAATAACCCGCTTAGATTGTCCATCGGTTTGAGAATGAAATATGGTGCTAAAATTCAATTTCGTACCCAAAGCCTCCTGAAAGCTTCTCCAATACTTGGCATTAAATTTGGTGTCTCTATCGAATATGATGGACAAGAGAACTCCGCACAACCACACTATGTTTTGCAGGTACAATTCTCCATGAACCTTTCTCGAGCATATTGACTTGAACGGAATGAAATGCATCGATTTTGTTAACCTATCAACCATGACCCATATTGCATCATGCCTTTGCTCTGTCCTCAGCAATCAGGTAAGAAAATCCATCCTGATGTACTCCCATTTCCACCCTAGAAGAAGAAGTGGCTGAAGCTGACCTACTAGCTTCTGATGCTCAGCTTTCACCTGAAGACAAATCGTATATTTGGCTACGTACTATCGGACATCCTTCTTTATACCTCTCCACCAATATTGTCTCTTTAGATCACGATATATCTTTGTGCTCCCTAGATGAATGGTGAATTGAGGCCTATGGGCTTCATCCATTATGGCCTTCTTTACTTCCACGATTGTTGGAACTAGGAGGTGCTCCTTGAAGTACAACAATCTATCGACACGTACCCTCCATTCTTTAAATTGCTCTCCACTCTAAATACGTGCCCAGATTCCCTGAAGGTACTAGTCTTGCCATTGCTTCTGCTTCACCATCTAAATGACAACTGGGGTCATCTCTATGTGATACATCAAAACTCGTTCATAGTCCTCGTAGTACTGCAGCTTGCACTCATTCATTGTTGCATCTCTTTTCCAATCTTTAAGAGCCAAACAAGCAAGAATTCTTGAAGACTTCCTATTGAGCACATTAGCAACCACGTTAGCTTTCCTGGGATGATGTCGCAGCATGAATTCATAATCCTCCATGTACTCCATCCATCTGCGATGCCTCAAGTTCAAATCCCTTTGAGTGAATAGGTACTTCAAACTCTTGTGATCAGAGAAAACTTGAAAATGTCAACCCATACAAATAACATCTCCATATCTTCAGCGCTTGAATCATCACTGCGAGCTTTAAGTCATGAGTCGAATAATTTCGCTCGTGAGGTCATAGTTGTTTCAATCCATAGCCACCATGCATCCATGTTGCATCAATATGCACCCAAGTCCACGTCCTAACGTATCTGTGTCAACCTCATACAGCTCATCACTGTTGGGGATAATTAATACTGGAGCTGAGGTCAACCGATTCTTGAACTCTTGAAAAGTGAGCTCACATTCTGCATCCCACTTGAACCTGACATTCTTCCTGATCAATCATGTCAACGGTGCTGCTATCTTTGAGAAATCCTTTACAAATTTCCTATAGTATCTTGCAAGTCTCAGGAAGCTACGGATTTCTACCACATTCCTTGGTCGTTCCCATTCCACTATGGCTTCAACCTTAGACAGATCCACTAAAATATCGTGCTCAGAGATGACATGACCCAAAAACTTAACTTCTGTCAGCCAAAACTCACACTTCTCTTTCTTGGCATACAACTAATGCTCCGGCAGAGTCTAAAGCATGATCCTAAGATGCTGTTTGTGTTCCTCCCAAGTCTTAGAATAGACTAAGATTTCATCAATGAACACGATTGCAAACTGATCCAGATAGGGCCTGAATATCCTATTCATTAAGTCCATCAAAGTTGTCGAAGCATTTGTCCATCCCAACAACATCACCAAAAACTCAAAGTGTCCATACCAGGTCCTAAAAGCTAGTTTTGGGGATGTCTTCTTCTTTGATCCTAAGCTGATGGTATCCCGACCGCAAATTTATCTTTGAGAAATACTATGAACCTCCCAACTGATCAAACAGTTCATCGATCTTGGGCAGAGGATACTTGTTCTTCACGGTAACCCGATTCAACTGTCGATAATCTATGCACAACCTGAGAGTTCTGTCATGCTTCTTAGTGAACAAAACCAATGCTCCCCACGATGATGTACTATTCTAGATGTATCCCTTATCAGCAAGCTACAAGTTGCTTTCCTAATTCCTTCATCGCTGCTGGTGCCATCTAGTTAGGTGCTACAGAAATTGGTGCTATTCCTGGAAGCAACTCAATACCAAATTCGATCTCACGATACGGTGGTAATCCTCATAATTCGTCGGGGAAGACATCTTTAAATTCGTCTACCACTGGGATCACTATGTTTCTTCTCAAGGCATTGAGCTCTCCTTCTAGATTCGTGAGGAAGGCATAGCAAACTAAGTTCTTCTGCCCTCCAAGACATGTCTTTACGAGACGCTCACTCATTAGCCGAGCACCACCACCCTAGTAAGTGATCGTCGTTCCCCTATCGGGTACTAGGGTCACTTTCCTAAGCTGACAGTCTACAACTGCATTGTAACTAGACAACCAGTCCATCCCTAGAATTACATTATATGAACTCATAGGGATTACAATCAAATCACTTTTCAAAATCTCATCCCCGATCTTCATTTTACAATCTTTACAAATACAATTCATGCATAACTGCCCCAAGAGTGAAGCTATTACTAAGGGTTCATTAAACTCTTCTATTCCTAATATGAAGGCATGTATAAAAAAGCTTGAAATGAGAGAATGAGTGGCACCAGTATCGAATAAAACGTGTGTTTAAGACTGAGAAACAAGAATCATACCATCGGCAACCGCGTTACTAATCTGAGCATCTGAACTCCCTAATGTCATGGTGTGAACTTGTACTGGAGCTTTCCCTTTTCCTCTACCAACATTGCTAGGTCCTAGGTTAGTTGGCCGATATGTTGTGATGGGGGTGAGTGCACACTAGCTATACTCAGTGCTCGATACTGAGGAGCATTGCACTGAAATTCTATGGTTGGTATCCTTATGCTATATAAGGTAGTTGCTAGGGAGAACACTGATGGAACTAAAGTTGAGGGAATTGTTGAGGCTGAGGTAGAGTCTGAGGCTGAGGCTAACGATTAGCTCCTCCTTTGGCCTGAAGTCCTAGGCGAGCACTCCTGATCAGACAGTTTCTCTTGATGTGTCCCGGTTGCTTGCAATAATGGTTGTGAAAGCTGTAGGGATTATTGCACCTGCTGCTTGATGAGCTACTGCTAACGTTGTTCATGCTACCCTACCTGTTCTTTCTCGGAGTGAGTCGACTACTGGTGCTCCTCTTGCCGCTCCTTTATGGTCCTCCTGACGTCTTGGCTCAATCCTCATAGTATTACAAATAGTCATTTTCCACTGATATTGCTGTTGATACAAGCTCTTCGAAGTTCCTAAGTCACATGGCAACCACCTATCATCGAATAGAAGCCTTAAGTCTGTCTTGGAATTTGATGCACTTCTCACACTCCGATGCCATTATAGATGGAGCAAACCTGGCCAACTCGTTAAACTTTGCCTCATACTCCCGGACTGACATTTCACCCTGTTACAACCTGTAAAACTTAGCTGCCTTATGGTCTCTATATCCTTGTGGAAGGTAGCAGTCATAAAAAAACTCTTCAAACCTATCCTAACTGATGTTACCATTGTTTTCCAAGTGCTTAGCCTACTTCCACCAAGTATTAGCACCACCTTCAAACTTATATACTGTAAATTCCACACGATACTCTACTGGCACGCCAAGAGTATCCAGATACTTCATGATCGAATCTAGCCAATACTCAGCCACCTATGAAAACCTATTCCTGTTGAAGGTTGGTACAAATACTCGCCAGAATTCTTTAAAGTATGCTTGTTGGTGACTAGCCTCGGAATACTCTAGTCTTGCCCTTGCTACCATCTGTCGAAATGTAGCAAACATGGCCCTCATCATGCCTTCATCATTTCCAAACTTGACGTCGCTGTCAAACGATGTCTAGGTGTTATTCTCTCACTTTTGAAAACAAACTTTTAGACTGTTAGTGGTGTTTCGTTATCGTACCTATATGTGCACAATTCTCAATGTTAATAACCTTGAGCTCTGATACCATTCTATCATGCCTTGGAGTATAAGAGGTGACGTGGTAGGTTAATTAAGTTAATTAAATAGAAATTAAATTGAGCATAGGTTAAGAGGTTGATTAGTTATGAAAGATGTGACAATTTAAAATCTTTTTAAAACCAATGATAACAATAATAAATCCAATAAATAAAAATTACAAAGTGATTATTAAGAAAAATATAATAAAATAGGAAAAAGGAGAGAGACGAGTAGGTTCCCACTGGCCCACAACCTGTGCACACACATATAGTAGCGACAATATTAAATTACAACTACAGTCTAAAATAAAAGTAAAAGTTATAGTTATACATGCCGTGTTTACTTTATAATACAAAACACCTACTTGTTTCTCCTACGGCTCGCTGGTCCGATCAATGGACTCTTCTCCTATCCTAAGCTAAAATCCACCTAGTGGAGAAAGATTTTAAAACAAATAAAGGTGAGCGAAAGGCTCAGTAGAACTGTATTTTGTAAACTGATTTTTAATTGAAATATAATTTTACCTTTTAGAACAAATAACAGAAAACAGAATTAAAGAAATAAAATCATGTAAATATGTCCTTTAAAAATAGTCCATCCAGAAAGTACTTTTATATTCTTTTATGGGCAAACCATATTTATATCACCATCGAAGTGGCCTAGCTAGGTTTTGGGACCTGCCTCCAAGGTCGCACACTATATAACCTAATCTTTGATATGGCATCATGCTCTAAAATATATATATATATACATATCTTTGTATAATTATTAAAATCTCTTCTTACCAAATATAGTCTTTTACATTCATTATGAGGCTTACCAAATATAGTCTTTTACATTCATTATGAGGTTTATTATGAAAACCACCTCAATTCCACTGCTTATGAAATCAGTTAATAAAAATCATTTTTCAACCAATCATTGAAAACATTTTTGTTAAAAATTCCTTTGAAGCCAAAACATTTAAAATTGGCTACCAAGGAAGGGGTAGAAGTCCTACCTCAATACTCATGTCAGTGTCCCACACCACAGTCCTAATCTGCTACACATTAGCTTCGCGGAACCACGAACAACCTTAAACGCACAATAACTAAGTCTAATAGTATCTAGCTCAAGATACCCTATGTTACTAAACTACCTCATGGTGTCCTAGTGTGCCATTTAAGTTTTTAAAATCATATTGTATCATTAAAATCTAAATCAAGGTTCAAAATGGTAAAAACAGGTGAAAAATAACAAAATTTTCCCATGCTCGATTGGCCTGCCAGTCGCTCTGGTTCGGCTGACCGAACTGTACCGTTCGGCTTGTCGAAAAACCAAGTATGGTCGGTTAAACATTTCTAGGTTTGGCCTGCTGGTCATATGAATTTGGCTTGTCGAACATAAAGTTCAGCCTACCAAACTAGAAAATTTTAAAAATTTCCAAGCATGGGTTCTCAGCCTCCCGAGCCCAAATATTCATTTCAACCTGTTTTTCTTAGGTTTCAGGAATGGTAAACATCTGTGGATGATAGAAAACATTATAAAACAGTTTTGAATCAATTTAAACAATATTTGGACAAGGATTTTGAACAATCCCAAAAATAGAGAAAAATGGAGAAAAATAGAAAATCTTAATTCAAGTCAGTTTTTGATAAAACAAAGCATAGATTCTAGTTATTCTAAGTTCCTCTAATCTAGATTAGGGGTTTTCTAAACTCAAAAAAGCTTAGATTTCAAAATGCAAGAAAAATTAAAAAAAAATTTAAAATTCAAAGCTAACCTTGGATTCGAGCTTCAAATCGTGTTTGTGGTTGCCAAATCGTGTTCCTAAGCTTCCAATCTAGTTGAGAAGCAAGGCTTAAGCTTGAATTTTTGAATAAAATGTGAGAAGGAAGAAAGAGAGTGAGACGGGCAAAGAGAATGAGAGAGAATGAGAGTGAAGGAGAGAGAGACGAGAGAGTGTGTGAGAATGAAAGGGAGAGGGAGAGATAAATAAAGAGAGAAGGGACAATTGGCTACACAAAAACCGTGTGCAGCAGCACACTAATTTCAAATGGGACATACTTGGTATTTGTGTTAGACATGTATGCCCTAAGGAGTAAAAAGGTAATGAGTTTTTGGAGACATTTTTATCAATAAGGAATTCATTTATCATTTATATACCAAGTCTTGTCCTCTTTATGTTCATATTTGTTGAATGTATGATAAGCAAACAATAGTTTGAGACTGTCAATCTAAACCTTCAAGAATTGGGCATATGATGGACAGATTATGCGGAAGACACGATTCTTAAGGTGATGATCTAAATTATAAGATCCACAATTAAGGGAATAAAGTTGGGCACTTTATTCATGTAAAGATTGTTATGTTGTCTATATCTCTATTGGGTGATGGTTTGTCTTGACCATCGGAGGCGGACTCTGTGAATAGAAACATTGGCACGTTATCATAGGTGATGATGTGTTAGATCGGGACATAAAGTGAATTGATTTGGATTAATAATTCTATCTTGGCAAATTGATTCACTTTAGACAATCATTTGTATTGCATCTTAATCTTAAGATGACTAGTGGGCCCGTTGTCTTGACTTGTGTCTTTTGATGTCACCCACATCTTAATAGTGGTAAGCCTGCCCGTACATTGGAGGCATTACTCTTGATGACATAGACATATTATTTATAGGTATGGAATCCATAGCTCCACTTTAGGAGTAGTGATATCCTCTTATATGCATTATCCTATAATTGAAAAACTAGAGCGCTCAACCATTTAGATACATAGGTGTAACTGAATGGTATACTATCTTTGGATGGTAAGTTTTTCGATGGTAAGATGATGGAACGTAAGATAAAAATAATCAGGAAGGTAAGACAGAACTTGTCCTTAAGCCGATTATGGATAATCCTATAGGGATACGATACGCTATGATATATCATGGAGACTTAGCTATACGATCTTCGTAATTCTATAGAGTTTAAGATTACAAATCCAAGCTTTTAGTGGAGTAGCGTTGGAGTTGATAATTATGAAATGTATATTTGGGATATTAGGTTTCATAATTATCGGGAGCTTGAACTATATAGGTCCATTTGGTCCCCTTTGGTAGCTCATAAAATCTTGTAACGATACGGCGTGCTTTTCTAATTATTGGTGACTTATGTCAGATTTATTAGATTGGTTGAAATTTGAAAGAATCAAATAATTCATGTCTGTTTATCGATTGAATTAATTTTGTGACAAAATTAATTGAAGATTAAACTTGTTGAATTATTAGGATCGGATAATTCTTGTCTGTTTATCAGTTGATTTAATTTTGAATAAATTATATTAAGATAAACTTGTAGAATTTTTAGGAATCTATTTATTTTCCTAGAGATTATCTAGATAAAGTTGTTTTAATTAGATAACTTCTCCATCGGGTTATTTGAATTGAAACTAAGGCTTTATCCTATAGAATCTCAAGTGGAAAATAAAAGATTCGCTGAGATTTTTTTTGGCAATTCAACATGCCGATCCTAAAGTTTGGCCTGACGATGAGTCAAGTTCGGCCTGCCTATGCACAAATTAAAAATCACGCGTTTTCACGCGTATTTCATCCGATATTGACCCAAATTGATTCTGTTTCAAATTTTTGAGATCTTATCTGATAAGGAATGACCCTAGACCCAACCTTTATAAATAGGGACTAAGCCTCATGAGTTATTTAGATCAATTGAGAGATTAAGAGTGATACTCTGCTGGTGAGAATCTGAAACTCCCTAAGAGCTCTTGTTCACAAATCACGAACACTAGCTTTGGGTTCTCTCAATTGGTTAGAAGGAGAATCACCTTAAGGAAGAGCTGTACGTGTAAGCCCATACTAACTCCAATCCTGGATACAGAATAGCGAAGAAGACTAGTTGGTTGAGGCTCTTCTAGAACGTTACTTCTCTACACAGATTTCGAGAGCTTTTCGGTGAATACAAGGTCAGTAAGATCAGGTTAATTTATACATATAACATGTCAAACTTGTGTTTTAAAAAATACTCTGATTTAAAATTTTTAAATTTCGCTGTGTATTATTTTTTCAACAATTGATATCAGAGCCATGGTTTTTACATAAATTTGCGAGTTTGTGATCATGCTATATGTATAAATTATATGATCTTAATCTCTCCTATACTTGAATTTAATTTTTTAGAGAGTTGGCACTCTAGGTTTCTATATAATAATACATGTTGTCATGGATTATGTGGTGAGTGTCTATTAATTAATTATGGTTGATTAAATCATTATTTAATTAATTATTAATTAATTAATTTATACCGGTTATGGTTCCTTAGAGGTTAAAACATGTATCTAGGTTTTTCATGTAATTAGTTGATGGACTATCATCTCCGTCTAGGAATTATTATTCAATTTTAAATTTGTAAAAATTTTGTAAGTAAATAATCATTCGGAGAAGACGGACCTAGAAGATGGATGATGACGAACCCATGTATTTCCTGAGTCTCTAATTTTATGTTTTTGAATTGTTGAAAATAAAATTGATGAATTGCATTAAAAAATTGTATTTTTTGAAAAAGGTGATTTCTGCTCGGTCGACATCGAAACTCTCGAGTTTGGCCGGATGTGAGGTTCAGCAGTCCGTTAACGGGGCAGAAATCAGGGAGCTCTGGCGACAGGCCAAACTTCTAGTTTGACAGGCCGATGGGTCATGACCGGCTGGCCAACCACAATGATCGACTTGTCGACAGAGAGTTGGAAATTTCAGAAAAGGTGCCATTTTTCGATGTAGTTTTAATTTTATTTTTGAGACAATTCTGAGAAACATTAAATATGGATTTGACTAAAAATATAGAGTATTCGATTCATACAGGATTGAAGACTTAGAGATGGGATTTACAAGAAGAATGATATAGCTTAGAGATTCAATGATGAAAAATCGATAATAGGTTTCGATTATTCTCTTGTAATCTTTGTTTTCTATTCTCTAGGGTGGAACCATAATATTATGGTTATTTATTATTATTTTGCTTGTAGCTTTGCTTGTCTGCATCATAATATGTTTTGCCATGTATATTGATAACATGTCATATAGAATAGGGAGTGCCGCTCATATTAAAATTGTTCATGCATATCTTTTAAAATAAAACCTTGATTTCAAAAGATTGAGTGGGAGAAGGTTTTCGAAGAGAGGACCTAAGGCCTCCATCGTTGGTCCATTGGAAGAACATGGTGGTTTCTACCCCTAGGAAGGGATTTCTATCATGTACCATATTGGATCTCTGAGAGGATAAGGTATTTTAGCATGACTTATGATTACACACCCCTAGGTGGTGATTGTAAATCATGGATAAAATATTGAAACGATGGTTATACACTCATGTTAATTTTATTATTAACCTCCCTTAGGAGCTCTATTAATAAAATTAATGGCCAAAGAAATGATTATTAATATATGCTAGATCATACGAGTCCTGGATGGCATGACTCCGTGTTCTTGATTGAATTTGGCATGACTCCCCTAGGAGCTTGTTGAATTCTAAGTTAGGAATTATCATTGTAAGGTTATGATATTTTCAAGGTTTTGACACATAAACACATTTGTAAGTTTTTACATGGTTGTGTTGTCTTACAAAATTATAATGAAGTGTTTGCTTATGTTTGGTATATGATTCTTTATTGTAGATTGAAAATGTCTAAAAATACTTTATCTTCGATACTTGACAAAAACCTATTAACCAGAGAGAATTAAAATGATTGGAAACGAAACCTCAATTTCATCCTTTCCTTTAAGAAACTAAAATTTATGCTGATAACCCCTTGTCCTCCTGAGCCTACGGGAGACTCAACTAATGAGCAATTCCAAGCGTACGATCGCTAGAAAGATGCAAATGATCAGGCCCGCTGCTATGTTATGGCTAGCATGAATAATGTGCTGCAGGCTTAACATGAGGATTATGAGACTACTAAGCAGATCTTGGATAATCTACAAGACATGTTTGGAGGCCAATCCATAACAAAGCGGCAAGGGGCGCTTCAAAAACTTCTTAACTATAAACAGAGGTCGGGGACATCTGTAAAAGAGCACATGATGTTGGTTATGGTTTACCTCACTGAGGCACAAACCCATAGAGCCGACATCGATGCTGAAACTCAAATGACTATGGTCTTTGAGACTCTATCAAAGGAATTTATTCCATTTAGAGCTACATTTAATTTAAGCAATAGGCAGGATATGACCTTAATAGAAGTAATGAAACAGTTACAGGAGTTCGAACTACTGATCAGGGAGTCTCCTACGGGTGGAGAGGCCAATTTGGTAGCTGCTTCTGGTTCCAATCCCAATTATGGGAATGGAAAAAAACAACGGGCCAAGAATGGAAAGTCTTCTATTCCTGCTAATAACAAAAGCAAGAAGAAAAAGAAGAAGAACCCAAGGAAGCTTAAGTGCTTCTTCTATGGAAAGGTCGGGCACATAAAGAAGCATTGCAAGGACTTCATTTTCAAAGGAGGTAGGTTTGATCTTCTATATTTAGAAACTTGTTTGGTTGAGGAATCCAATAATATTTGGTTCATAGATTTTGGTGCAACTAATTATGTTTGTGTTTCTCTACAGGGGTTCAAAGAAACGAGAAGTCTGCTTCATGAAAACTTCACGCTTTGGATGGGCGATGGATCCTTGGTCTTAGCGAAAGTAGTGGGAGATGTCCATCTTGACTGATAATTATATGAATTTAATTTTGTGAGATTGTTTTTATGTTCCTAAATTTAAAAGGAATTTAATTTCTGTAGTTTGTTTATTTAAAGACTCTTATTTAGTTTCTTTTAATAATAAAGTGGTGATTCGTAAAAACAAATCTTTTATCTGTTCTAGATGGGTGCAAAATAATCTATATTTTATCAAACCTAAGATAGACTTACTACTTAATGCTAAGATGAATGATAATAACTTTAAAAGGCCTAAAACTTCTCATTCTAATAAGACTAATCTTTGGCATTTGCGCCTTGGTCATATTAACCTGAATAGGATTCAAAGGCTAGTAAGGGATGGACCTTTAAGTCACTTAAAGGTAGAATCTATACCTCAATATGAATCCTATTTAAAGGGTAAAATGACCAAAAGACCATTCGGATCTAAGGGCAATAGGGCCAAAGGGGTTCTAGAACTTGTGCATAGTGATGTTTGCAGACCGATGAACATCCGGGCACGAGGAGGGTATGAGCACTTCGTCACTTTTATTGAAGATTACTCAAGGTATGGGTATGTGTACCTAATGCACCACAAAACTGAAACTTTTGACAAGTTCAGGGAGTTTCAGGCTGAGGTCGAAAAACAATTAGGTAGACCCATAAAGGCACTTCGATCTGATCGAGGTGGAGAATACCTTTCTGATGAGTTTTTGGGACACTTATTAGAAAATAGGATTTTATCCCATTTGACTAAGCCGGGCACTCTGTAGCAGAATGGCGTAGTAGAGAGAAGAAATAGAACTTTATTAGACATGGTTAGGTCCATGATGAGTTATTCATCATTGCCTTTATCCTTTTGGGGATATGCACTACAAACTGCATGTTATATTTTGAACAATGTGCCTTCAAAATCAATCCCTAAAACTCCTCACGAGTTGTGGACGGGCAGAAAGACATCCTTAAACCATATTCGCATATGGGGATGTCCAGCTCATGTCCTATTTAAGGATGCGAATAAGTTGGAAGCACGTTTGAAAGTTTACGTATTTGTAGGATATCCAAAAGGGACTAAAAGGGGTTATTTCTATAATCCAAAGGAAAATAAAGTCGTAGTTTCAACTTATGCAACTTTTCTTGAGGAGAGTTACATGGACGACTTTAAGCCTCGAAGCAAAATAGTGCTTAAGGAGTTTAGGAGTGATCCAATCACTCCGAAGGTTCCAAATGAAACCGTTCCGATCAGTATAGAAAAACCAAACAAACTTGAACAACAACCTAAGGGGCTTCAGCGTAGTGGAAGGATCGGGTGTCAGCCCGAAAGGTATATGTTCAATAGGGAGGCCTTCTTGGCTGAGCCAGATAAGCATGACAGAGATCCTTACACCTTCGTAGAGGCTATGGAGGATGTTGATTCAAAACTCTAGATAGAGGCCATGAACATAGAGGTGAAGTCTATGGAGACTAATCAAGTCTAGGAGCTTGTGGATCTTCCTGAAGAGATAAAACTTATAGGGAGTAAGTCGATCTACAAGAGGAAAAGAGGTGTGGATGGAAAGGTCGAAACCTTTAAGGCTAGACTAGTAGCTAAGGGTTACACGCAAAAGGAAGGAATTGATTACAAGGAAACCTTTTCACCTGTAGCCATGCTAAAATCCATTCGAATTCTCTTGTCCATACCTGCCACTCTCGACTATGAGAATTGGCAGATGGATGTCAAGACGGCTTTTCTTAATGGCTATCTTGATGAGTCCATTTATATGGAACAACCAGACGAGTTCAAAGTCAAGGGTCAAGAGGGTAAGTTTTGTAAGTTGCTAAAGTCAATTTATGGACTTAAGCAGGCTTCCCGTTCTTGGAACATAAGATTTGATCAAGTGATCAAAACTTATGGGTTCTCACAAAATGTGGATGAGCCATGTGTTTACAAACACATTAAGGAGGGGAAAGTGGTTTTTCTACTACACTATGTAGATGACATTCTGTTAATTGACAATGACATTGGGGCATTGTCATTGGTCAAATTATGGTTGACCAAGCAGTTTGGCATGAAGGACTTAGGTGAGGTTAATTTTGTTCTCAGCATCTAGATCTTTCGAGATAGGAAGAACAAAATGATAGCTTTGTCGCAAGCTGGCTACATAGATAAAATTCTCAAGTGTTTGTAATGCAGGATTCTAAGAAAGGTGGGCAACCATATAGGTTTGGAATTACTCATTCTAAGAAAGACTCTCCAAAGTCTAATGAAGAAAGAGGATACATGAAGAAGGTACCTTATGCTTTGGCAGTGGGTAGTCACATGTATGCCATACTTTGCACATGACCGGATATTTGTTATGCGGTCGGGATTGTAAGTCAATTTTAGGCAGATCCATGACCAAACCATTGGGTTGCGGTTAAGCACATTTTCAAGTACCTGAGAAGGACTCGAGGGTATATGCTAGTATATTCGGGTGAGGACTTAACTCTTCTAGGATATACTGACTCAGATTTTCAATCTTGTTTGGATTCTAGGAAATCGACTTTGGGTTTTGTGTTTACTCTTGGCGGTGGTGCCATCAGTTGGAGAAGTGTGAAACAAGAATGCACTTCGTATTCAACGATAGAGGCCAAGTATGTGGCAGCTAGTGATGCTTCAAAAGAAGCAGTGTAGCTCCGCAAGTTCCTTGGGGATCTTGAGGTAGTTCCTAGTATGAATAAGGCGGTATCACTGTACTGTGATAACAGTGCGGCGGTAGCTAATGCTAAGGAACCAAGATTTCACAAGAAGAGTAAGCATATTGATCGAAAGTATCATGTGATAAAGGACTTCGTCGAGGGCGGGCATGTCAAGGTGTGCAAAATAACGTCAGAGGACAATTTAGGTAATCCATTCACGAAGACACTTACTAGGAGAGTCTTCGAGAGGCATGTGGAAGCTATGGGGATGCGAGATTTGTCATATTTACTCACTTAGTGCAAGTGGGAGATTGTTAGACACGTATGCCCTAAGGAGTAAAAATATAATGAGTTTTTGGAGATATTTTTATCAATAAAGAATTCATTTATTATTTATATACCAAATCTTGTCCTCTTTACATTCATATTTGTTGAATGTATGATAAGCAAACAATAGTTTGAGACTGTCAGTCTAAACCTTTAAGAATTGGGCATATGATGGACAGATTATGTGGAAGACACGATTCTTAAGGTGACGGTCTAAATCATAAGATCCACAATCGAGGGAATAAAGTTGCGCGCTTTATTCATGTAAAGATTGTTATGTTGTCTATATCCCTATTGGGTGAAACTTTGTCTTGACCATCGGAGGTGGACTCCGTGAATAGAAACATTGGCACGTTGTCATAGGTGATGATGTGTTGGACATAAAGTGGATTGATTTGGATGAATAATTCTATCTTGACAAATCGATTCACTTTAGATAGTCATTTGTATTGCATCTTAATCCTGAGATGACTAGTGGGCCAGTTGTCTTGACTTGTGTCTTTTGATATGCCAAAGGGTGACACCCACATCTTAATAGTGGAATGCATGCCAGTACATTTGAGGCATTACTCTTGATGACGTAGACCTATTATTCATAGTTATGGAATCCATAGCTCCTTTTTAGGAGTAGTGATATCCTCTTATATGCAATATCCTATAGTTGGAAAACTGGAGCGCTCAACCATTTAGGTACATAGGTGTAACCGAATGGTATACTGTCTTTGGATGGTAAGTTTTCTGATGGTGGGATGATGGAACGTAAGATAAAAATAATCGGGAAGGTAAGATAGAACTTGTCCTTAAGCCGATTATGGATAATCCTATGGAGATACGATACACTATGATATGTCATGGAGACTTGGCTATACGAGCTTTGTAATTCTATAGAGTTCGAGAGTGCAACTCCAAGCTTTTAGTGGAGTAGCATTAGAGTTGATAATTATGAAATGTATATCTGGGATATTGGGTTTCATAATTATCAGGAGCTTGAACTATATAGGTCCATTTGGTCCCCTTTGCTAGCTCACAAAATCCTGTAACGATACGGCATGCTTTTCTAATTATTGGTGACTTGTGTCAGATTTATTAGATTGATTGAAATTTGAAAGAATCAAATAATTCATGTCTGTTTATCGGCTGAATTAATTTTGTGATGAAATTAATTCAAGATTAAACTTGTTGAATTATTGGGATCAGATAATTCTTGTCTGTTTATTAGTTGATTTAATTTTGAATACATTATATCAAGATAAACTTGTAGAATTATTAGAAATCTATTTATTTTCCTAGAGATTATCTAGATAAAGTTATTTTAATTAGATAACTTCTCTATTGGGTTATTTGAATTGAAACTGAAGCTTTATCTTATAGAATCTTGGGTGAAAAATAAAAGATTCGCTGAGATTTTTTTTCGGTAGTTCGGCATGCCGATCCTAAAGTTCGGCCTGCCTATGAGAAAGTTTGGCTGCCTATGCACAAATTAAAAATCACGCGTTTTTACACGTATTTCATCCGATATTGACCCGAATTTGATTCTATTTTGAATTTTTGAGACCTTATCTGATAAGGAATGACCCTAAACCCAACCTCTATAAATAAGGAGTTAGTCTCATGAGTTATTGAGATCAATTGAGAGATTAAGAGTGATACTCTGCTGATGAGAATCTGAAACTCCATGAGAGCTCTTGTTCACAAATCACGAACACTAGCTTTGGGTTCTCTCAATTGGTTGGAAGGAGAATCACCTTGTGGAAGAGCTATACATATGAGCCCACACTCACTCCGATCGTGGATAGAGAATAGCAAAGAAGACCAGTTGGTTGAGGCTCTTTTATAACGTTACTTCTCTACACAGATTTCGGGACCTTTTCGGCGGATACAAGGTCAGTAAGATCAGGTTAATTTATACATATAGCATGTCAAACTTGTGTTTTGAAAAATACTCTGATTTAAAATTTTAAAAATTTCGCTGCGTATTATTTTTCCAACCATTTGTCAAATTTTTTGTCTCAAAATTTAAAATAACAATTAAAATAATTAAAAGTAATTAAAATTTCATTAAATTAATCAAAAACAACTTTAATATGGAAATTTTACAAAATAATTAAATTAAGTTTAAAATATTATTTATGGCACATTAATCCATCATTTTACTCACTAATATTATTGAATTAATTTCGGGGTGTTACATTGCTGCATCATCACTTTTAAATTATTCTAACATTAAAAGTTTACTTTTATAAATTTTAATACTTAATAATTATGACAAAAAGTAGAATGTAGCAATAGATATAATGTTATACATTGGAGTATAAAATAAAATATCACATCAAATGTGCTATTTTTACACTTTTTAATGGCAAATATAATATTAGCATTGGTACTTGAATTGAAGATTGTCCAATCAAAACGCTCCACTGACTGCCTTTTTTTTTTTTTTAAGAAACAATAATTGATAAATAATGCTCCGACAGTTGTGCACCGTGAATGCGAGCTTTTAGGGTCCTTAAAATTCCGCTAATTTTCGTTGAAATACTTACTTGCAACCCAATACACCCCCACATCACTAGAACACGGAGTGCGAAGTCAAATCCCCAGCTTGTTACAGTAAACAACAAACCGATAGACGAGCTTGCAAATTGGCAAGCTGCATAATATACGCTCCCTTGAAGTGCTCTGTGGTCATGGTTGGTTTCGCAATTAATGTTCTCTTCCAATAGGCTTTTTGGGGAGTTACAAAATGTTTTTGAGGGAAAAAAATCATTGTAAGAGCTATACGTTATGCTTTAAAAAATGAGCCAGTGATATACATATATTCGGATTAGTCACCTTCTATTGCTACGTTAGAATCTGGGTAGTTTCTCAATTATGCGTGGTTTCCAATTAATAATGCGCTCGAAGAGAAGCCACTGCACAAGTGGGGTAATTCTAAACTTTGAACTTATTCTTCTTAAAATTATGCTTCCATATATATTTACTTGTACTAACTCATTGAAATTATTAAAAGGAAGAATATAAAATGGCGATATATATATTATGAGGGTGAACATAGAGTCCAAAATCACGACGTTCAAAAGTCTCAAGAAATTTAGTGCAGAAGTTTATTGGTAATTACCCATTTATTGCTTTGATGTTATGTCTCCTAAATATTTTTGGGGGACCAATAGCTAAAACTCGAAGATTTTGGTACCCATTATTTGTGGAGAGGACTCATGAGGGGTCAATTTCTGCGAGAAGAAGGTCCATACTCTACATTTCAAGCACTAGTTCGATGTCTCTTTCCCGAATTCGCTTTATGAGTGCGGTCATTTATCACCAATAATTAAAGCGTAATATTCTTCCTCGAGTTTAGATACTTTAACCCCTGTACTCACTTCATTACAAGCCCCGCTTACAAATATATGCGTACTAACTTACTCCTTGTAATTATACAAGACAAGTTCAATCCATACACATATATACCTATGTATTTGTTTAATCGCACTTGTCTGATAAAGAATTCGGAATTTGTGTCCTACTAGTGGGCAAAGAGACGACCGATGGAACATTAGAAAATTCACATAATTTCAACAACTAACGTCAATTTCACGGTCCATATGTAGATACACTTCAATTTTTCAATAAATGATAAGGTCGACCATCTCGGAAATATTTCCTTCAACCTAATTAGGATTATTTGTTACGTTTCTCAAATAAATGTTATTTCCCTTGGGAAGTAAAACATTAAGGAATTATTTTCCAAAAAAAGGTCTCATCATTGTGACCATTCGTCATTGTTACAATTATTGGGCTTAAATTTGAAGATCTTTAAAAAAAATCTTCAATATTTGCTATAGCATGCATCATTCGATAAATTTAAAAAAGGATTCTTGCAGCCAAGCCTGCCAAAATAATAAAGACAACCCCCTTGGCCAAAGAACATGACATCAACACCCTACTTAACTTCATTAAGTTTAGGTAAAAAATGACTAAAATACAATACAATATAATACAAAACAATAATACTAAAATTACATTTTGACCTCAATTTTTTTAAAACCTTTACAAAAAAACCTAACTCTAGCCTAGGTCCTGGAATACGATCTCAATTCCGACCCAATACATTGTCCTTGACCCCTAGACCAATTACCCGACTCTGCCTTTGAAAGGTAACCCCAGTCCCAATCTCGAAAACTAGTATCGACTACATTCCTAGAACCTATCCTTGGTTTGGTCTCAAAACCCGACATCGACACCAACATTGTTTAGGAATTGATCTTGATTCTTACCTCAAAATCTAACTGTAGGCTTTAATTTTTTTAACCAAATTTATATATTTTTTTAATATGACTTTTAGATTAACACAATACATTGGTATAATATTTAGGATTTTTTATATTAAATGTCACAGTATGTAATATTGAATTATGTATAAATATTGTTACATATTGTGCTACCTTTTCTTTTTTTGTCCTTTGAAAAAGTACCTTAAAATAGACAATCATAACTACTTAACTACAGTAGGATTTTACATCTTGAAGAGCCAATTATAAACCAAAATATACATAGAACGAATATTAATGTATGTGCATAAATATATATATATAGCCAAAACTACTAATAGTTCATCATGTAGTTTGTTAAACACATTGCTTGTCCCATTGTTAAACCTGAAATTAATTAAATGTTATTAATGTGTAAAATGGTGAATTAGTGTGCCATAATGAATATTTTAAACTTAATATAATCACTTTGTGAAATTTCTAAACTTATGATACTTTTGATTATTTTAATAATTTTTAGTTACTCTTAATTATTTTTAATTGTTATTTTAAATATTGAAAACAAAACAATTTGTCAAATAACCAACACGTCCCACTTTGGAAATACCACGTGCGAGACATGGTATTGATTGCAAACTGCCTTTCATTTCTCTCTATTTATCCCTCTCTCTCTCACTCTCACCCACACTCTCTCTGTCTTCTCTCTCTCTCCCGTGCACTCTCTCTCTCTCTCTCATTCTCTCTCAAAATTTTGAAAACAAAATTCAATCTCAAGCTTCGGGTTAGTGGATTGGAAGCTCGGGAACACGATTGAGCAACCACAAACTTAATTTAAAGCTTTGATTCGAGGTTAGTTTCTAAATTTTTCAATTTTGCTTGCATTTTGAAATCTACGCTTTTCTAAGCTTAGAAATCTTTCAATCTAGGTTAGATGAACTTAGAATAACTAGACTACAAGGTTTGTTTCATCAAAAACGGATTTAAATCAAGATTTTTAATTTTTCTTCATTTTTCTCTATTTTTAGATTTTTCTAAAAATTTTGTTTAAAACTTATTTTAAAGCATTAAAAAAGTAATCTACTATGTTTTTCTACCAATTATTATCATCACCCATGCCCAGAATTGATAAAAACATGTTAGGATTGGAGATTTGGGCTCGGGGAGGCCGAGACCCGTGCTTGGAAAATTCTAGAATTTTTCTAGATCGGCAGGCCAAACTTCATGTTCGGCAGGCCAGATTCATCCGACCGGTAGGTCGAACATGGGAAAGTTTGGCAGACTAGACTTGGCTTTCTGGCAGGCAGAACTGTGCAGTTCGACCGGCCGAACTAGGGAGACTGGCAGGCTGACCAGGCACGATGAAATTTTGTGATTTTTCACCCGTTTTTATCTTTTGAACCCTGATTGAAATTCCAACTTTGTAAAATGATTTTATAAACCTAAATGGCACACTAGGGCACCATGAGATAGTTTAGTAACATAGGATATCTCAAGTTAGATACTGATGGACGTAGTTTATATATATTAGGTTGTCCATGGATTCACGGAGCTAATGTATAGCAGACCGAGATTACGGTGTGGGACATCGACACGAGTATCGAGGTAGGACTTCTACCCCTTTTCTTTGGTAACCTGATTTTAAAACGATTTTGGCCAAAAAGGGGATTTTATCAAAATGTTTTCAATAACTGATTAAAAGAGCATTTTATTGAATGTTTTTACAAATAGTAGATTGAGGTAGATTTCATAATAAACCTCATAATGAATGTAAATGATTGTATTCGGTAAAAAGCGATTTTAATAATCATGAAGAGGTATATAGATATAAATTTTGGGGCATGACGCCATATCAGAGATCGGGTTATGTAGTGCGCGACCTTAGAGGCAGGTCCCAAAACCCAACTGGGCCACACGGTGGTGAAATACATATGGTTTGCCGAGGAAAAGAAAATGGTATTTTTATGGTCGACCTATTTAAACTGTTTTGGTAAGATAAAGCTTTTATTAAATTTCCATTTATTTATTTATTTATTTGCTCTAGTTTATTTTCTATGTATTTATTTGATTAATGAAATTTCTTTTAAAGTTAAATATTTTCAAAATATAGTTCAACTGAGCCTTTCGCTCACATTTTATTTGTTTTAAAATCTTACCCCCTTGGTGGATGTTAGCTTAGGATCGGAGAAGAGTCCGTTGACCGGACTTGCGATCAGTAGAAGATTTGGATAGGTTGTAGCACAACAATTCAAGGCATGTAAAATCTTAACTTTCTCTTTTATTTTGGACTGTGGTTGTATTGTAATATTGTCAGTACTGTGTATGTGCACAAGATATGGGCTAGTGGGACCCATTCTCGCCTCATCCTATATTCTTGTTGTTTTTATTGTTTCCTTATTGCTTATTTTATTTTATTATTTTAATTATTTGAATACTATAACTACTCATTTTAAATAAACAATTTTAAAATTATCATATTTTTATTTATAAATTTAATCCTAAAACCCAGTTTTTAACTAAATCTCTATTTAATTAACTTAATTAATCTACCACGTCACCTCCCGTACTCTAGGGCGTGACAGAGTGGTATCAGAACACAAGGTTATGAACCTTGGGAATTATGCACACATAGGTACGATAATGAAATACCATTGACAGTCTAAATTTTGTTTTCAGAAGTGAGAGAATGGCACCTAGACGACGTTCGACAGCTGATGCTGAGTTTAGAAATGATGAGGGCTTTGTTTGCCGCATTTCGACAAATGGCAGCTAGGGTAAGGCTAGATGATTTCGAGGCTAATCGATGGCACTTGTACTTTAAGGAATTTTGACGTGTGTCTGTACCAACCTTTGATGGAAATGGGGACCCGCAGATGGCAGGATATTGGTTAGATTCTATCATGAAGCATCTGGATACTCTTGGTGTGCCAGCGGAGTATCGTGTGGAATTTACGGCATATAAGTTTGAAGCTGATGCTAATACTTGGTGGAAGCAATCAAAACACCTGGAGAACAATGGTAACGTCAGTTAGGACAGGTTTGAGGAGCTGTTCTATGATCGCTACTTTCCTCAGGGATACAGGGGTCAAAAGGTGATAGAATTTTATAGGTTGCAGTAGGGTGATATGTTAGTACAGGAATATGAAGCAAAGTTTAATGAATTGGCTAGGTTTGCTTCATCTACAGTGACATCAGAATGTAAGAAGTGCATCAAATTCCAGGACGGACTTAAAGCCCCTATTCAACGATAGGTGGTTGCCCTGCGACTCAGGAATTTTAGGGAGCTTGTGTCATCAGCAATATCCTTGGAGAGTGACTACACACAGTACTGTGAGAATCGAGCCAAGACATCAAAAGCATCACAGAGGAGCAGTAGGAGGAGTACCAGTAGTTGACCAACTCTGGGAAAGAACAAACAGGGTGGTGCAAATAGTGGCAGTAGCAGTTACTCCAGCAGTGGGCGCAGTAACCCCTACAGCTTCTATTGTCATTATTGCCAGCACCCAATTAGGAGTGCTCACCTAGGATTCCAAACCAGAGAAGGAGCCAGTCGTCAACCCTAGCTTCAGACTTTACCTCAACCTCAGCACTACCCTCAGCTTCCATTCCATCAGTTCTCTCCTTAGCAACTGCCAAATTCAATGCAAGGATACCAGCCGCAAAACTTTCAGTGTAACGTCCCTCAGTATCGAGCGACGAGTACAGCTAGTGTGCAGTCACCATCATCGCAGCAGTATCGACCAGCTAACCTAGGATCCAGTAGTGTTGGTAGAGGAAAAGGGAAAGCTCTAGTACAGGTTCACATGATGACATCAGGGAGTTCAGATGTCCAAACAAGTAACGTGGTTGTCGACGGTACGATTATAGTTTCCTAGTCTCTAGCACACGTGTTATTTGATACTGGTGCCACCCATTCTCTCATTTCGAACTCATTTGTACATGCCTTGGGATTAGAAATAGAAGAGTTTGATGAACCCTTAGTTATAGCTTCACCCTTAGGGCAGGTGTGTATGAATAGTATTTGTAAAGCTTGTAAAGTAAAAATTGGGGATGAGATTTTGAAAAGTGATTTGATTGTAATCCTCATGAGATTATATGATGTAATCTTAGGGATGGACTAGTTGTCCAGGTATAATGTAGTGGTAGACTGCCAACTTAGGAAAGTAATCCTAGTCTCAGATAAGGGGACAGTAATCACTTACCAAGGTGGTGGTGATCGGTTAAGGAGTGAGCGTCTCGTAAGGGCATGTCTCAAGAGGTGGCAAAACGCAACTTGTTATGCCTTCCTCATGAATTTAGAAGGAGAGCCTAGTGTTTCGAGAAGACAAGTAGCGATCCCAATGGTAGACAAATTTGAAGATGTCTTCCCCAATGAGCTATCAAGATTGCCACTGCATCGGGAAATTGAATTTGGTATTGAATTATTTATGGGAATAGCACCAATTCTATAGCACCTTACCGAATGGCGCCAACAGAAATGAAGGAACTCAGAAAGCAGCTTCAGGAGCTTGTTGATAAGGGATACATCTGGAATAGCACATCACTATGGGGAGCACTGGTTTTGTTTGCAAAGAAGCATGATGGGACTCTTCGATTATGCATAGATTGTCGACAGTTGAATCGGGTCACGATGAAGAATAAGTATCCTCTGCCCAAGATCGACGAGTTATTTGATCAGTTAGGAGGCTCGCGGTACTTCTCAAAGATAGATTTAACATCAGGATATCATCAACTTAGGATTAAGGAAGAGGACATTCCTAAGACAGCTTTCGGGACTCGGTATGGATATTTTGAATTTCTAGTGATGCTGTTTGGATTAACGAACGCTCCGACAGCTTTCATGGATTTGATGAACAGGATATTTAGGCCTTTCTTGGATCAGTTTGTGATCGTGTTCATTGTCAATATCTTGATTTATTTTAAGATTTGGGAGGAGCATGAGCAACATCTCAGCATCATGCTTTAGACTCTGCAAGAGCATCAGTTGTATGCCAAGATGGAAAAGTGTGAATTCTGGTTAACAGAGTTCAAATTTTTGGATCATGTTATCTCCGAGCATGGTATCTCAATGGATCCGTCAAAGATAGAAGCCATAGTGGATTGGGAACGACCAAGGAATGTGGCAGAAATTCGTAGTTTATTGGGACTTGTAGGATATTACAGGAAATTTATGAAAGATTCTCGAAGATAGCAGCACCGTTAACAAGATTGGTTAGGAAAAATGTCAAGTTCGAGTGGAACAAAGAACATGAACTCGCTTTTCAAGAATTGAAGAATCCGTTGACTTCAGCACCAGTGTTGATTATTCCCAACAGTGAAGAGCTGTACGAAGTTTATACAGATGCTTCAAGACATGAATTCGAGTGTGCATTGATGCAGCAAGGATGCGTGGTAGCATATGGATCGAGAAAGTTATGACCTCACAAGCGGAACTACCCTACTCACGATTTAAAGCTCATAGTAGTGATTCATGCACTAAAGATCTGGAGATGTTATCTATATGGGGCGATATTTCAGGTTTTCTCCAATCGTAAGAGTTTGAGGTATTTGTTTACTCAGAGGGATCTGAACTTGAGACAACGAAGATGGATAGAGTACATGGAGGATTATGATTTTGCGCTGCACTATCATCCCGGGAAAGCTAATGTCATTACGGATGCACTCAGTCGAAAGTCTTTAGGGATTCTCGCTTGTTTGGCTCTTGAAGGTTGGAAGAGGGATGCAACAGTGAGTGAGTTCAGGCTACAGTATCATGAAGACTATGATTGCGTTTCAGTGTACCACATAGAGGCGACCCCAGCTCTTGTTTAGATGGTGAAGTAGAATCAGTGGCAAAACCAGCATCTTCAGGGAATCTGGACGCGAATTTAGAATGGAGAGCAGTTTGAAGAATAGGGAATACATGCAGATGGATCGTTGTACTTTAGGAAGTGTCTATCAGTTTCAGTAATTGCAGAAGTGACAAGACCGTCATGGACGAAGCTCATAAGTCTCAGTTTGCCATTCATCCAGGAAGCACGAAGATGTACCATGATCTTAAGAGGCAATATTGGTGGAGAGGAATGAAGAAGGATGTTCGGGAATACGTAGCTAGATGTATGACTTGTCTTCAGGTGAAAGCCGAGCATCAGAAGCCAGCTAGTCAGAGTCTGGAAATGGGAACACGTGACGATGGATGTCTTACCAGATTGCCAAGGACGGAGCAGCAGCACGATGCGATTTAGATCGTGGTCAACAAATTGACGAAGTCAGCTCATTTCATTCTGTTTAGATCGACATGTTCAAGGAGGATTCTCGAGGAATTGTATCTACAAAACATAGTGCAGTTGCACAGAGTTCCTTTGTCCATCACATTGAATAGGGATACTAGGTTTAATGCTAAGTACTGGAAGAGCTTCCAAGAGGCTATGGGTACAGATTTGAACTTCAGCACGGCATTTCATTCTCAGATCGATGGGCAATCTTAGCAAGTTATTTAGATTCTCGAAGATATGTTATGTACAGGCGCATTAGATTTCGGCGGGAACTAGAAGAAGTACTTGCATTTGGTAGAGTTTGTGCACAACAATAGCTATCAATCGAGTATTGGTATGGCACCCTTTGAAGCACTGTATGGGTGACCATGACCGTGTCGATCATCATTGTATTGGGCCGAACCAGAAGATAGAGTTATTCTTGGGTCAAATGAGATTCACGATAGTAATGAGAAGATCGTCGTGATTCAAGACTGATTAAAAGCAGCTTAGAGTCGACAGAAGAGTTACGCGGATAAAAGACGTCGACCTTGGAATTCAAGGTTGAAGACTTTGTACTCTTGAAGGTATCTCCTTGCAAAGGCATTTTGCGATTCAAAGTAAAAGGAAAACTAGTGCCAAGATATGTTGGACCGTTTGAAATTACCCAACATGTTGGTGTGGTTGCTTATCGACTCAATCTTCCTCCAGAACTTTCACATGTTCACGACGTATTTCATGTGTCAATGCCTCGAAAGTGCCCACCAGAGCAGGATAAGATCGTTTCGTTCCAGGACGTGCAGATTCAGGAAGATACGACGTATGAAGAAGTGTCGATCCAGATCATCGATCGTAAACTGATTAGCTTGTGCCATCGTGAGATTCCATTAGTTAAGGTCATGTGGCAACATCATGGGGTTAATGAAGCCACTTGGGAATTAGAGTCAAGTATGCAAGACTTGTGTCCGCATTTGTTTTGTTTTTGAATCGATTTGTAAATTTCGAGGACAAAATTTCTTTTAGGGGTGGAGAGTTATAACACACCGAAATTAATTAAATGTTATTAATGTGTAAAATGGTGAATTAGTGTGCCATAATGAATATTTTAAACTTAATATAATCACTTTGTGAAATTTCTAAACTTATGATACTTTTGATTATTTTAATAATTTTTAGTTACTCTTAATTATTTTTAATTGTTGTTTTAAATATTGAAAACAAAACAATTTCTCAAATAACCAACACATCCCACTTTGGAAATCCCACGTGCGGGACGTGGTAATGATTGCAAACTGCCTTTCATTTCTCTCTATTTATCCCTCACTCTTTCACTCTCACCCACACTCTCTCTCTCTTCTCTCTCTCTCCCGTGCACTATCTCTCTCTCTCGGTTTGTCTCTCTCTCTCATTCTCTCTCAAAATTTTGAAAACAAAATTCAATCTCAAGCTTTGGGTTAGTGGATTGGAAGCTTGGGAACATAATTGAGCAACCACAAACTCGATTTAAAGCTTTGATTTGAGGTTAGTTTTTAATTTTTAAAACTTTTTAAATTTTTCAACTTTTCTTGCATTTTGAAATCTAAGCCTTTCTAAGCTTAGCAATCTTTCAATCTCGTTTAGATGAACTTAGAATAACCAGAATACAAGTTTGTTTCATCAAAAACATATTTAAATCAAGATTTTTCATTTTTCTCCATTTTTCTCTATTTTCAGATTTTTCTAAAAATTTTGTTTAAAACTTGTTTTAAAGCATTAAAAAAGTAACATGCTATGTTTTCCTACCAATTATGATCATTACCCATACCTGAGAATTGAGAAAATAGGTTAGGATTGGAGATTTGGGCTCGAGGAGGCTGAGACCCGTGCTTGGAAAATTCTAGAATTTTTCCAGATTGGTAGGCCGAACTTCGTGTTTGAGAGGCCAGATTCATGAGTTCAGTAGGTCGGATTCATCCGACCGACAAGCCAAACCTGGAAAAATTTGGCCGACCGGACTTGGCTGAACTGTGCAGTTCGACCGGCCGAACCAGGGGGACCAGCATAGTGAAATTTTGTGAATTTTCACCCGTTTTTATCTTTTGATCCCCGATTGAAATTGCAACTTTGTAAAATGATTTTATAAACCTAAATGGCACACTAGGGCACCATGAGATAGTTTAGTAACATAAGATATCTCAAGTTAGATACTGATGGATGTAGTTCATATATATCTGGTTATGCGTGGATCCGCAGAGCTAACGTATAGTAGACCGGGATTACGGTGTGGGACATCGACACGAGTATCGAGGTAGGACTTCTACCCCTTTTCTTTGGTAACTTGATTTTAAAATGATTTTGGCCAAAAAGGGGATTTTATCAAAATGTTTTCAATAACTGATTAAAAGAGCATTTTATTGAATGTTTTTACAAACAGTAAATTGAGGTAGATTTCATAATAAACCTCATAATGAATGTAAATGATTGTATTTGATAAAAAGAGATTTTAATAATCATGAAGAGGTGTATATATATATATATATATATATATTGGGGCATGATGCCATATCAAAGATCGGGTCATGTAGTGCGCGACCTTGGAGGCAGGTCCCGAAACCTAGCTGGGCCACTACGGTGGTGAAATACATATGGTTTGCCGAGGAAAAGAAAATGTTATTTTTCTAGTCGACCCATTTAAATTGTTTTGGTAAGATAAAGCTTTTATTAAATTTCTATCTATTTATTTATTTATTTTCTCTAGTTCATTTTCTATGTATTCATTTGATTAATGAAATTTCTTTTAAAGTTAAATATTTTCAAAATATAGTCCTACTAAGCCTTTCGCTCACGTTTTATTTGTTTTAAAATCTTACCCCCTACGTGGATATCAGCTTAGGATCGAAGAAGAGTCCGTTAACTGGACTTGCGATCAGTAGAAGATTTGGGTAGGTTGTAGCACTACAATTCAAGGCTTGTAAAATCTTAACTTTCTCTTTTATTTTGGACTGTGGTTGTATTGTAATATTGTCAGTACTGTGTGTGTGCACAAGATATAGGCCAGTAGGATCCATTCTCGCCTCATCCTATATTCTTGTTGTTTTTATTGTTTCCTTATCGCTTATTTTATTTTATTATTTTATTTGTTCGAATACTATAACTGCTCGTTTTAAATAAACGATTTTAAAATTATCATATTTTTATTTATAAATTTAATCCTAACACCTAGTTTTTAACTAAATCTCTAATTAATTAACTTAATTAATCTACTACGTCACCTCACGTACTTCGGGGCGTGACACCTACACTTCCAAAGACCTCAGTGAATACGTAGATGATATCTTAGATCCAATAATGGGGAAAGTCGAGGCTCTTGCCTTGCAATATGTGAACAATTATTTATCAAAAGATGAAATTTTGATGTTGAGGAAGTAATCGAAGATCTATTTTTCTATGGAACTTGTGATGAAGAGGATATCGTTGATGGAGACAAAGACGGAAGTGAAAATTTTACTTGTTGTCCAATCTTTGACAAGTGTGATGGAGAAGATGACCATGAAATAATTAATTTTGATCATCTTTGACAACGATGAAGCAAGAAAAGAAGACTAAGACAATTGTTTTGGTTCTTTATTTGATAATATCGACGGTGAAAAAGGAGAAGATTTAGATTTATATTCTACCTCAATCATCAACGAATATACTTTTCTTTTTCCATGTCTCCTTCTCGACATTACTTTCTATGCAGTTATTCCCAAACCAATCATGTTTAAATTTGATGTGATTGACTTTATTTTGCCAAGCATGGAAAAGAAACGCATTCATGAGTTCCATAAATTTTTCTTTCCCAAGGTGGTTCATTCCGAATTCGCAAAGTAGATTCTTCTCTATTCTTCTCACTTTAAGCCACATATCATTAGAGGTCAAATCTTTTCCAGCTAAGCCTGTCTGATGTTGCACATGAAGGTTGAAGAAGGGGTCCAGTCAATCGAATTAGCCTACCATTATTCGACATGCGGGGCAATTGTTGGGCACAGTGTTGGGATTGTGCCCAACAAGCATTGACATTGTATATATTGTTAATAAATAAATAAAGTGATATTTATAATTATTTTGGTTGCTTATATATATTATGAATACTTTTAGAAACATCAAGAAAAATACATGATTATTTATGTAACTATAAATTTAGCATATAAGTGTTATATGCTTAGGGATAAAATTTATAAATAATATCTAAATAATCCATAATAATTAATTAAAGTTTGGGGTCTTTAATTTAAATATTGCAAGTACGGTCCAATTTCAATTGGAATGAAAGTCTTATCTGGGTTATTAATGTAGAGACATTAGCTTTGAGGTACTTTATATAATGTGATTATATAGGATTGGATCAGATAAATTACGAATCTCTAAGAATCATCAGTTACAAATAGAGCATTCAAATTTATCACTATAATGATCATATATTTGACAGTCTCAATCTTGAGTATTTATTAGACTCCTATTTATGATATTATATTTTTCGACTTACATAGTAAAATTTGTCTAAGCACTGATCATAACATAGTATCTTAGAAACATAATAGAACAAATGGCTGGGAATAATATTATACAAATATAGAATCCATTCCTTCCTTATAGAAGTTAAAAAAATAGTTCTCTTGAGTGATAATTCGAGGTTTGAATTGTAGAGTGCTCGTTTATAATAAAATTATGAATTAATTGTTCATTAGAGAATTATTAGATCTCGAGAATAAAGATGAAATAAGAGAGGTAAACAAAAATTGAACCTAGCCCCTATTATGAACTATTTATGGAGGACTGACTTATATGTAATGATTATATCAATGGACTACTAGCTAACTTTTTTTGAGTAATTTTACTATAATTTCAAGAGTTCAGTTTCATGTTTTTAGTAGAGTAACACTAAAACTAATAAATTTGGCACATTAATTAAAGAGCTTGATTAATTTTCAAATTTATTGGAGCTCGATTATAGGCCCATAGGTTCCCAATGCCACCATGGATTAGTAATTGAATAATCACGGAATTAGTAAAATATTTTATGTGTTTTTCCATATGCATCATGCATCACGTTTACTATTCCAAAATATATATTTATGATATTTATGCAACTATTTCATTTATGTCATTTATTTGTTTATTACAACAACAATATCTAATCTAATCATTGCTATTATCTCAAATGAAAAATCAATCAAAGGTAATTTTGTCAAGTGGAAGAGTAACATGAACATAGTGCTAATTTGTGAAAATTACAAGTTTGTCCTGATGGAGGAATGTCCTCTACCGCCTACTACTAATGCCTCCCATAACGT
This sequence comes from Artocarpus hirsutus, assembly GCA_946598075.1. Lineage (NCBI taxonomy): Eukaryota > Viridiplantae > Streptophyta > Magnoliopsida > Rosales > Moraceae > Artocarpus > Artocarpus hirsutus. The sequence goes on from CAMOHE010049319.1 coordinate 57,040, forward strand.
AAGTGAAGCACATGGTCGTTGGATTGAGGTGAACAATAAGGCCCACTACTTCCTTTTGGCTGGCATTTTGACATGCTTAACATGAAGCACAAAAACATGGAGACTGCTTATGAGATAATATAATATCTGCAAGACATGCTTAGCAAACCTTCTAAAAAGGCATGTCACGAAGCCATTAAGGCTATGATGAATGCCAAAATGAAGGCATAGGTCTCGGTCAGAGAACATGTTCTCAACATGGTTAACTATCTCCATAAGGCCGAGTAAATGGGGTGATGATAGATGAAGCCACTCAAGTAGGGATGACTTTACCCTTACATTCCTTCAGTTTAAGAGCAACTATTTCATGAACAAAATGAAATATAACATAACTAAGTTGCTTAGGGAGATACAAATCTTCGAGTCTATTTCAAAAGAAAATACTAAAGAAGGTGAGGCAAATGTTGTAGAAGCTCAACCCTCCCCTCTGCTCAAAAGAATAAGAAGAGAAAGAAAAGAACTGAAGGAAGTGGTAAGTCTAAGAATGGAGGGCAACCTAAGAAGAACAAAAGCAACAACAACAAACGGAGCTCAAAGCAAAAGAAGCCCAAAGGAAAATGTTTCCACTGCGGTGTAGTTAGGCACTCGAAGAGAAACTGCAAGAAGTATCTTCAAGAGCTCAAAGAGAAGAAGAACAAAGGTAAATTAAATTTACTCATTTTAGAAGCTTGTTTAATTGAAGATGATACTTCACCATGGATAGTTGATTTAGAGGCAACTAACCATGTTTGTTCTTCTTTACAGATACTTAGTTCTTCAAGGTAGATTGTCGACAGGGAGCAAACAATGAGAGTGGGAATAGAAGCTATTGTTAAGGCAAGAGCAGTAAGAGTCGTTAAACTTTATTTTAGAAATATAATTTTAATTTTAGACAATGTTTATTACATTCTTAGTTTTTGTATAAATTTGATTTCTGTTTCCAGGTTGTTTGAATAAATGTTTAATGTTTCTTTCAATGGTAATTATGCTAATATTTCTAGAAATGGTTTGGATATTTGTTTTGCACATTTGGAAAAATGGGCTTTATACTTTGAGGCCTAATGAAAAATCACTACTCAATACCGAATTGTTCAAAGTTGAACAACCAAAACCCAAAAGGAAAAAGGTTTCTTCTAATGATGAAACATACCTATGGCACCTTAGGTAGGGTTATGTTAACCTTGACAGAATTAACAGACTAGTAATGGATGGTCTTTTAAGAGAACTAAAATTAATTCTCTGCCAGTTTGTGAGTCTTGTTTTAAGGGTAAAATGACTAAAAGGCCTTTCTCTATGAAAGGTGAAAGGACCAAGGAACCACTTGAGCTAATATATTTAGACACTTGTGGTCCATTGAATGTGCAAGGATGTGGTGGTTACGACTATTTCATCACATTTATTGATCATTATTAGGGGTATGGATTCATGTACCTAATGCAAAGGAAATCTGAAACTTTTAGAAAGTTCAAAGAACTCCAAGTGGAAGCAAAAAAGCAATTAGGAAAAATGGTGAAGACTCTTTGATCTAATCGAGGAGGGGAATACCTTGATACTAAGTTCAAGGACTATTTGATAGAACATGGTATTTTATTAAAACTCACCGCACCTAGAACACCACAATAGAATGGTGTTGTAGAGAAAAGAAATTGAACATTGCTTGATATAGTGAGATCCATGCTTAGCTACTAAATATTACCCACTTCATTCTGGGGATATGCGCTAGAAACTACAATATATCTTCTAAACATGGTTCTATCTAAGTCTATTCTAAAAACACCCTTAGAGTTATGGAATGGTCATAAACCTAATATACGACATATCCATGTATGGGAGTGTCTAGTACATGTGTTAAAAGGAAAGACCAAGAAGTTGAAATCATGTTTTGAAGTATGCTTGTTTGTAAGATACCTAAAGGGGACAAAGGGAGGATTATTTTATAGTCTATGAGAAAAGAAGGTATTTGTGTCGACAAATGTTACTTTTCTCAAGAATGATTATATGACAAACTATAAACCTTGTAGCAAAGTTGTACTTGAAGAGTTACTTGCTGATCAAATCAGACTGCAACCAACAACCGTTGTCACAGGACAAAATGAAGAGACCACATCTCTAGATTAGGATATCATACCACCTCAACATAATAGGAAGGTTGTGAGACCACTTGCTCGCTACATGGAAATTGGAGAAGCACATGTTGCTATCTGTGATAATGATGAGGATGATCCATTGACATATCATCATGCAATGGAAGATTTTGAGAATGATAAACAGCTGGAGGCTATGAACCTTGAAATGGATCCATGTACTCCAATTCAGTTTGGGAAGTTGTAGACCTACCTGAAGAGATAAAATCCGTAGGGTGTAAACGGATCTACAAGAAGAAAAGAGGAGTGGATGGAAAAGTTAAGACTTTCGAAGCTAGGCTTATGGCAAAGGGAAGAGGGAGTTGATTATGAAGAAACTTTCTCACTTGTAGCTATGCTTAAATCTATTCAGATTCTTTTATCCATTGCTGCATGTCTTGATTGCGAGACATGGCAAATGGATATCAAGATTGCCTTTTCAATGGCTATCTTGAGGAAAGCATCTATATCATGCAACTAGAAAGGTTTATGGTCAAAGGTCAAAAGTAAAAAGTTTACAAGTTGCAAAGGTCCATCTATCGACTTAAGCAAGCTTCAAGATTTGGGAACTTAAGATTTGATAAGGTGATCAAATCTTATGGTTTTGATAACAATGTTGATAAACCTTGTATATACAAGTACCTTAAAGATAAAAAGGTGGTCTTCTTAGTTCTTTATATGGATGATATCCTACTTATTGGGAATGATGTATGGATATTATCTAATGAAAAGAAATGGCTTGCCAACCAATTCCAAATGAAATATTTAGGAGAGGCAAGTTATATTCTTGAAATCCAATTCATAAGAGATTGCAAGAGCAAATTATTGGTGTTGTCTTAGGCATCATACATCAATAAGATGCTTATTGAATATTTAATGCAAAATTTCAATCTAGGACTAGATCTTTGGGTGGTGATTAAAAACACTCTCAAGTATCTTAAGAGAACGAGAAAATATATGCTGGTATACTTTAGTGAGATTTTGATTCCTACTAGATACATTGATTCTAATTTTCCATTAGACAAGGACGTTGCATACAAAGAGTTTCGAGAGACATTTAGAAGGCTTAAGTCTAATAGACATGTCTCACATGCTTTAGGGCAAGTGGAAGATTGTTGGGATTGGTGCCCTATAAGCATTAACATTATACATATTGTTAATAAATAAATAAAGTGACATTTATAATTATTTTGGTTGCTTATATGTATTATGAATACTTTTATAAGCATTAAGAAAATTCCATGATTATTTATGTGACTATAAATTTAGCATATGAGTGTTATATGCTTAAGGATAAAATTTATAGATAATAATCTAAATAGTCTGTAATAATTAATTAAGATTTGGGGTCTTTAATTTAAATATTACAAGTACAGTCCAATTTCATTTGGAATGAAATAGTCTTATCCAAGCTATTAATGTAAAGACATATTTAGTTTGGAATTATTGAATTTTGAATCAATTATTTTACACTTGAATTATTAATGTAATATAGAAAAATGTTCTTTGTGACACATAATATAATATGATAAATGTTGTCACAATTTAATTGAGTATTACTTAATTAATTAATTGATTATATTTAACTAATGAGATTAGTTAAATATGTTTTTTTAAAATTATTTTTTTAATAATATTTAAATAATAAGATTATTTGAATATAATTTTAATTTTGTGTATAATACATGTGTGGTGGGACCACCTACTATCTTTTCCTATTTGGACACAAAATTGATTAATTAATTGATTAATTTAAAAATCTAATTTTAACTAAATATGATTTTTTTTTTAATTTAGATATATATATATATGGTTTTGAACTAAATCTTATTTATATATAAGATTTTATAATATATTAATATATATATATTAACGTAAATAAAGTTTTCGTTTATAGTTTTTAATGCTTAAACTTATTTATATATATATATATATTAAATAAAAAAAACCTAAACTTCACGTACATGAAGTTCACGACATATATATATATTAAAAGAATCACATAACGTGATTCATTTTTTTAAATAAGAAAAAGAAATAAGGAATATAGATTATATCCCGATGTGGTGGTTGTTTTAAATTTAAAATTAATTAAAAAACTAATTGCTTAAATATAAAAATATAAAAATAACAGTTATTTCTACAGATTAATCATTGACGTAACTTTTGTAGAATACTTAGAGAGAAAAATTTGAGAGTTCTTTACTAAAAAAAATATCTGCTATCTCATACGTTGAGTACATAGTAGATTCAAAAAAGCGTGAGATTAATTTATTCTTGCAGTTTGATGCCCACTTGTCTTTCCATTGGTGTGAAGGCTTGGCTTGGAAGATTGTGGTGCTAAAGAGGAAAGCTAGGATATCCTGATAGGCTTTAAAAGGTTAGTAAAATTCTCAATATTTTCTATTATTAATTAAAATTAGATAACGATTCCCGATGAACAAAGTTTTGGAAAAATTTTTGTTTATTAACGATCTGTCTCTTCCACTATGTTTCATATTTTATTCCAACAAATGGCATCAAGCGAGTTATAGTATATATAATTTTAATTAAACATGATTTTATTTTGTTAATTTCATCTTCTTGATGCATGTTTATGGGCACTTTCCATTTATGCAATTATTTTGATCATGTGATGAATGAGTATAATTTTATGAATGGAGTTTTGGTCATTATTTATATGGTCTTTTTGGATCGGTAATTTATTCTCAGTTTGATTAAATCAATCTATATAAGCCCATAAGCGGGCATAGGTTTTTTGTAATTTATTATTATTTTAATTATTATTTCTCTTCTTTCCTTCACCTACTGTGCATGACTACGGTTTGCCTTCATTAAATGTTCCTGACATGTACAACAGCAAAAATAAAAACCTGTGCCTCCTCACTGCACTTCACGTGCAACTTTGTTTTTAAAAAAAAAAAGAGAGAGAAAGGGAATTAATGCACCTGACGTGCATATTGTATCATGACTTGAAAGTGCATCTTTATTGCACATTGATGAGCAGCTATATATATGTAAAAAAAAAAAGAGGAGGAAAGAAAGTTGCATGGTAGTGTTGTGTGTTAATGATGACAATACCGAAGATTTGTTTCTAAAAACCGCTTATAGTGGCCGCTTAAGTGCTTTCACCTTTACTGGGCTTGAGAGCTGTTGGGCCAATTTTTTGAAAGTAACCCAGTAGTATTTAATGCAGAATACCGCTTGGTATTGTCTACAACATTGGAGCTGGGAATTGTGTTGTTACAAGAAGACCCAAGGTAATTTTTTTTTTATTTTTTTTATTTATAGGTTGTAATTTAATTATCCAAAAGGACCCGATCAAAAATCCAATGTTTATTTTCATGCTTTATTTTCATGTGATGATTATGATAACATGTTCATGCATTATAACATGCCATCTAAGAATGTGCACACTTATAGTTATTATAACATGACATGCATATATTTGCATATTATTTCATTGTGTGTAAAGTGATTTATAAAATAATTTAATATGTGTTAGAATTAATTAAATGAGGTTAGATTAATTGGGTTGGTCTTATAGAATTTTACTTTAATTTTTTAATCAATCAAATAATGTGAATTTAGTTTTAATAGTTAAGACTTGGTAAAATTCACATTAATTCTAAGTTATCGAATTTTAAATTGTTTAATGTTGGGTAGCTTAGATAATTCATAATAAATTTAGATTTTTTGAAAATCTGGTAATTTATTTAAGTATAAATAGGATGGGATTCTACTAACACACAGTATAACCTATTAATTAAAAATTGTTTTTATTTACTAAAATTATGAAACATTGGATGTTTTATAAGATAAAACAAATAATGACTGGGAGAAGGTAATATGATAATATAACCTACAGTCTCCACTATTAGCACAATGTCATGAGATTTAGGTGGCACCTCACGACGCTGTGATTTCATCCTCCCTACAGAGGGTGTCCATTTAAATCAATAACAAAGTTGGCTTCCAAGAGATAGAATTTTACAATGTATTTCAAAATTGACCTACCCTATGGCGGCAATTTTGAGTTAAGTTTTTAAAATCTGAAATAGTTGATTACACTCATAAAAATATAATTAAATTGTTAATTATATTTTGACCAAAATAAAAGGTAATTAATAAATATAAAAATATGAGATATTTTGTATATATTTATTAATTAGGAATGTCATAATTCAATTCATAAATAATTTTACCTACCCTACGGTGACACTTTATTTATTAAAATTGAATAAACGTGGAATTAGTAAAATATTTTTTTGTGTTTTTTTTTTCCATGTGTATCATGTTTACTATTCCAAAACATTTTTACAACCATTTAATTTATGTTAATTTATTTATTTATTACAGCAACAATATCTAATCTAATCATCGCTATTCTCTCAAATGAAAAATTAACCAGAGATAATTTTGTCAAGTGGAAGAGTGACATGAACATTGTACTAATTTGCGTAAATTACAGATGGAGGAATGTCCTCCATTGCCTACTGCCAATGCCCCTCGTAATGTACAAGAAGCATGTGATCGTTGGATCGAGGCAAACAATAAGGTCCATTGCTTCCTTTTAGTTGGCATGTCTGATGTGCTTAGGATGAAGCACAAAAGCATGGAAACTGCTTATGAGATAATGTAGTCTCTACAAGACATGTTTAGCAAGCCTTTTGAAAAGGCACATTATGAAGCCGTTAAGATTGTGATGATTGCTATGATGAAAGCAGGGGTCTCGGTCAAAGAACATGTTCTCAACATGGTTGACTATCTCCATGAGGCTGAGGTGAATAGGGCAGTGATAGATGAAACTACACAGGTGGGGATGATTTTGGAAACTCTCTCCCCTACATTCCTTCAGTTCAAAAGTAACTATTTCATTACAAGCTGAAACCTAATATGACTGAGTTGCTTAATGAGCTACAAACCTTCGAGTCTATTTGAAAAGAAAAGACAAAAGAAGCTGAGACAAATGTTGTAGAAGCTTAACATTCCTCTTCTGCTCAAAAGAATAGGAAGAGGAAGGGAACTGAAGGAAGTGGTAAGTCTCAGAATGGAGGGCAGCCTAGTAAAGAAGTTATCTGATTAAAATAGTCACATCTAAATAATCTCTAGGAAAATAAATATTCTTGATAATTCAACAAGTTTATCTTGAATTAATTCAAAGTTAATCCAACTGATAAACATATGTGAATTATCTGATCTCGATAATTCAAGAAGTTTATCTTGAATAGATTTTATCACAAATTAATTTAATTCAATTGATAAACAAACATGAATTATCTAATGTTACTGAATTTCAGCCATTCTGATAAATCTAACATAAGTCACCAATTATTGAAAAAGTATGCCGTATCGTTATAGGATTTTTGTGAGCTAGCAAAGGGGACCTGATGGACCTATACAGTTCAAGCTCTTGATAATTATGAAACCCAATATCCCAAATATACATTTTATAATTATCAACTCCAACACTACTCCACTAAAAGCTGGAGCTACACTCTCGAACTATATAGAATTATGAAGCCCGAATAGCTAAGTCTTTATGACATATCATAATATATCATATCCGTATAGGATTATCCATACTTGGCTTAAGGATAAGTTCTATCTTACCTTCCTGATTATTTTTATCTTAAATTCCATTATCTCACCATCGAAAAACTTACCATTCAAAGATAGTATAGCATTTGGTTACACCTATGTATCCAAATGGTTGAGTGCTCCAATTTTTCAATTACAAGATAACACATACAAGAGGATATTACTACTCCTAAAGAGGAGCTATGGATTCTATATCTATGAATAGCAAGTATACACGATCAAGAGTCATGCCTCCAACATACTGACATTTGTTCCATTATAAAATGTTGATGTCACCCTTTGGCACATCAAAAGACATAAGTCAAGACAACGGGCCCACTATTCATCTCAAGATTAAGATACAATATAAATGATTGTCTAAAATAAATTGATTTGCCTAGACATAATTATTAATCTAAATCAATTTTTTTCTGCCCTGATCTAACACATCATCATCTATGATAATGCACCAATGTTTCTATTCATGGAGTCCACCTCCGATGGTCAAGACAAACCATCTCCTATTAGGGATATAGACAACATAACAATCTTTACATAAATAAAGTGCCCAACTTTTCCCTCAATTGCGGATCTAATTATTTAGACTGTCACCTTAAGAATCGTGTCTTTCACATAATCTGTCCATCATATGCCCAATTCTTAAAGGATTAGACCAACAGTCTCAGACTATTATTTGCCTAACATACATTTAACAAATATGAACGTAAGAAGGACAAGATTTGGTATATAAATAATAAATAAATTCTTTATTAATAAAATGTCTCCAAAAACATATTATATTTTTCCTCCTTAGGGCATACACATCTAACAAAAATTCCATTAATTCATCCGAGAAAATTATGCAGCTAGCAATAAGCTCTTATAGACATATAGAATTTAGACTCATATATCTATTACTATTTTAATTATTCTTCTAAATAAATTAATATAGCAATAAGCAATGCTTTAGGTAACTATTGTTGCAATCTTAAATTATATACAAAAATTATGAGGAAGCTTATTTTAATTTCTTCTATAATTATAATTATTTGCCATGTAAGTTTATTATACTGATTGAGTTTTACTCATGAAATAAATTCGTTTAAGCTTGATGTTCAGTTTGTTTTTGAGGTTATTGTGAATTTATGTGTGTTCTTGTGTTTTGTTTGAAGGTGAGGTGAAAATTTTAAATACTTGGTAACTCAGAGTGTTTTGGAGAAGATTTGGTGAAGGTATTTGGCCAACAACGGTTATGCACCAATTTGGCACACTATTACACTCTTAAGAAGCTTTTGACGTTTTTGGACAATACATCTAGCACTTAGGTGCTAGGTGGCGGGTAAGTGTGCCATAATGCTATAAAGGCTGCACCTAGGTGCTACGTCACTGAAAAGTTACGTTTGAGGCGAGAAACATGTGGAAACTCAATTGTTTTTTTTTCAAGCCTATGAACCTATAAATAGGCATTCTTAGGACCTTTGAGATGACTTTTGACTATAGGCTTTAGAGAGAAATTGAAGGAGTAAGAGGAGAAGAATTTTGGTATAGAGAATAAGATAGCAAATTCTAGAGGTGTACACTCTTAATTGTCTCCCAAATCTGTTTTTCTTTCTCTATTTCATTGTGATTAATGACTTTGCTTTTTTGTTTTTATGATGAACTAATTTATTTTTCCTAGAGGGGAGAAGTAACCTATGCTTGATACTATGTTTTGATTGTCAATTTATTTTTATGAGGATTTTCATGGTTTATTTATGTTAGTTTGTTCTTAATGCTTTTCATTTGATTAGCCATTAATTAGATGATTTAATATTTGAAATTAGTACTTGAGAGAGAGAATTTTAGATGCAACCTAAAAATAACACAAACTAGGATTTTATACAGTTTAAGAGGCTTATAATTTCTTTGGAACCTTTCAAAAAAATTATGGAACATGATAATTTTTATCTTCTTGATTTTGAATAGAGATATTGGAATTGGAATTTAGGGATTAATTTCACACGACACTTAAGAGGGGGAGTTGAGGCTTATAAACTAGAAAAATTATTTAGCATAAATTGACATGAAATTGCAAAGTTGATGGCCAAGAGAAATCAAACTTCTAGAATTTATCATATATTGATTTCTCCTTCAATTGCAATATTGAGTTTGATTTATTTTTTAGTTTTTTATTTTTATTTAATTCTTTCAATTATATTTGATTTTCTAAATAAAGTTAGATTTATCATAATTATAGTATTTGGTTAAAATTTGATAACAATCCTTGTCAGTATGATAACCTTTCTCATCACCTTTATTATAAAATTTAACCTTATACACTTGTAGGATTTTCTTGAACATGTTCTTAAAGTAGTTATGAATTTCTTATTTGTTAAGTAGCATTCCTAGTTGTCGATTATTTCATTTCCCTACCTTACTGAACTATTGAAATATAAAAATTGACCTTACTTATTAGTAAATCAAAAGACACAATAAATAGATGTTAGTTTGTTAACCACTTAGCATTAAGGTATTATGCACAAAAATGGTCTGTGATAATAATATTTAATTCTTATGACAAATTTTATGAAGTCTTCATACCACTTGCATTTACCATATAGCCCTTCATAAATTTCCCTCGGGACATGATTTGCTTCATGCCCATCAAGGCATCAAAGGAGTGGCAATGAATTGCCTCATTTATAAAGGACTCCTTCATGCGTCAAATACTTGGCCGACTTGTTCTTCATTCTTTTTCATCTTTATTAGCCAAAAGTTCCTAATTAACCATGTATCTAATGGTTGAGGTCATTTATCTATCTTTATGTTGAACTAGTATGGCTGCTCAACTATTGCAGACTACTCCATTACTTCATCGAGGGTGACCTTAAAGAGCCCCAAGTCCTTAGATGTTGCCAAGCAAGCAAAAGCATCAACACTACTAATTTTGGCTAGTGGGACTTACGATTGTTGTAAGATTAGAACTTAACAAGGTTCTCTTTATCCTTGTTTAGGTCAACCATCATCGTCTCTTATTTTTCTTAATACTTGTCCTTTGTCTAATTGATGATGAGATGAGAATCGTTGTAGATAACTAACGGATCAGCCTTTACATCATAAGTGAGCCTCAATCTTGCAAGAATTGTCTCATGTTCTATTGGAAAAATAGTATGCAATAGAAAAATTTTTATGTTAGAGTATTTTCTAAAACACAAGTTTGACATGCTATATGCATAAATTAACCATATCTTACTAACCTTTGTGTGTCAAAAAGCTCCTATAATCAATAAAGAGTAGTGACATTCAAGAAAGACCTGAACCAACTGGCCTTCTCTGCCATTCTCTATCCACAATCAAAGTAAGTGTGGGCTCATGTCGTGTAGCTTTTTGACCAAGTGACTCTCCTTCCAACCAGTTGAGAAATACCCAAAGCTATAATTCATGATTTGTGAATGATACCTCTCCGGGGAGTTGTAGAGTCTCGCTTACAAAGTCTGACTCTAGATTTCTTAACTGATGTAAATAATAATGAGACTCACTCCCCTTTTATAGTGGTTGGGCCTAGGAGTCATTTTTATAAGATAAGGCCTTAGAAATTTGAATCAGAATCAAATCAAAATCAATATCTAATAAAATCTATGTGAACAAACGTGATCCTTTTACCGCTCGGTCAACAAGCCGAACTGGCAGATCGGCTTGCCGAACCTCCTCAATCGACAAGCGAAACTTAATGATCGGCCTATAGAACCTCTAATAAAAGATCCCTATGAATCTTTGTTTCCCACTTGAGATTCTTGGGATAAAGCCTCAGTTTTCAGTCAAACAACCCAATAGAGAAGTTATCTGATTAAAATAGTCATATTTAGATAATTTCTAGGAAAATAAATATTCCTGATAATTGAAAAAGTTTATCTTGAATTAATCAAAAATTAATCCAACTGACAAATAGACATGAATTATCTTATCCCAATAGTTCAACAAGTTTATCTTGAATTAATTTTATCACAAAATTAATTCAACCAAAAAACAACCATGAATTACCTGATTTTACTGAATTTCAGCCAATCTGATAAATCTAACATAAGTCACTAATTATTGGAAAAGCATATCGTATCGTTAAAGGATTTTGTGAGCTAGCAAAGGGGACCAAATGGACCTATATAGTTTAAGGTCCCAATAATTATGAAACCCAATATCCTAGATGTACATTTCATAATTATCACTTTATGTCCTAATCCAACACATCGTCACCTATGACAATGTTCCAATGTTTCTATTCATGGAGTCCTTCTCTAATGTCCAAGACAAACCATCTTCCGTTAGGGATATAGACAACATAACAATCTTTACATGAATAAAGCGCCCAACTTTATTCCCTCGATTGTGGATCTGATGATTTAGATCGTCACATGAAGAATCGTGTCTTCTACATAATTTGTCTATCTATGCCCAATTCTTAAAGGTTTAGAACGATAGTGTTAGACGTTTGTTTGCTTAACATACATTCAGCAATTATGAACATAAGGAGGACAAGATTTGGTATATAAATAATAAATAAATTCTTTATTGATAAAAATGTCTCCAAAAGCATGTTACATTTTTACTCCTTAGAGCATACACATCTAACATGTTCAACTTTATTATTTGAGGCTTTGAACTTAAAATGGATTGTTGTTGTAATATTGTGCTCCTACAAGCTAATTAAAATCAGTCTAGCTCGTGTTCCATTTCATTGGATGATCCATTAACATAATGCTTCCATATGGGTTGTTCTTTCTTTACCTCCACTCCAATCCCTTTTGGTTGTGTGGAAAACTTAACTACAAAATTTGCCAAGCTTTGGTCTTTTATGGTAGTTTGAGGCTTGTAATCAATGTTGTACTTGCTAATTCAACGAGCCACTTAAGTAGGCAACTCAATGCTTTCTATTTTTGAAGAACTTATCTCAAAACAATAGTTGGTCAAGACCCAAATTGAATGCTTTAGAAAGCATTGTTTTAGCTTGTAAGAGGCCATGACCAAGGATAAAGCTATTTTCTCCATCTAAGTGTACCCTGTCTCGATGTCAAGGAGACGCTTGCTTGTATAGTAGGGTAGTAGTTTGACCTTTTTCTCCTTGTAAATAATGCAAGCTCTAACACCACAAGATATAAACTTAATAAGTTTCTTGGTAGAGCCTTTGATAATTACAGGGTGTCTTTTAGATATTCCTTATGGCATTGTTACATTTTTCACATTTTGGGGTCCAACCGAAAGGTTTTCTTCTTCTCAACATGTTGAAAAAGGGACCACACTCATCTATGGCCTTTGAGATAAACCTAATGAAGGTTATGACATATCTGTGTGTTTTTAGGTGTGTCTATGTAAGAAGTACTTGAATTTTCTAAGATTTACCTCTATGTCTCTTCTACTAACAATGAATTTGAAGAATTTTCTAAAGGTGAGATAAGTCATGTGTTGGCTCTCCTTCATGCTTTTTACTAGCACATCATCCATATATACCTCTATAGCTTTTCTAATATGCTTAAAAAAAAATTTTGTTCCCTAACTGTTGATTTGTATCAGTAGCATTCTTTTGGTCAATGTTGAAGGCCTCAGTTAGTGATGAATGAAGTATGCTCTTCCTTTGGTTGATGAATAGGGATCTAGTTATATCCTAAGTAGGCATCCATGATGCATAATAGCTCATGTTCGATTGTCGCATCCACTAATTAGTCAATTCTACAAAGTGAAAAATTGTCCTGTTCCAATGATCTCTTCCTCCAACCACATGTCAATATAGCTATTGGTCGAGTAGTAACCACCCAAGTCTCCATTCTTTTAGCTTAGCATAGGTGTGGACAATGTCACAATATGTGGTCCTTGGCTCATATCAATTTCCCTTCATCTTACTGACTCTGTTTGATGTTAAAAATTTAACCACCTAGAAAAAGTGATACCATTGAGCACCCATTGGGTCCACCGAACGCTCACAATGTTGAGACAACTATGGTTGTTTTGGGCCTTTCCCTAGCTATAATTAAGATTTTAATCATCTTTCAAGAATGCCACTATCTCCAATAATGTCATAGAAGGGCTTTAAGTTTAGTATTATCTAGTCCTTTCAATTCCCCATATTTGTTAAGAAGTTGATATAAAGGATGTCAACTAAATTTCATTATTCACAAAGATCTCGTATACCATACAATTGCCAATTATTACTTTGACGACTAGGGCATCATTCTAGGGTGTACCCTACTTACATCTTCTTCAAAAAGGGTGATCTTCAAGCCTTTAAATCTCCCTACCATGGGCAGTCTACCAATAGAGAGGTTTAGAAACCTTTATTTGTCCTACTCTTTGGCCTGTCAAGTTTAATTTTCCTAGGATCTTCTAGAGTCCCCACCATGTAGGGTCCTTAAATGATAGTTTGGATTACATTGATAGGGCTTCTAGTTGTTGCCTTTACGGTTGTTATCTCATTGGTGATCATCGCCCTTCGAATCATAATTTCACTTTCCTCTGTTATGGCATTGGTCGACTTGGTACTTCTATAATCTTCCATCTTGGATTAGCCTCTCAATCTCATCCTTCAAATTTGCATATTTATTATTGTACTACCCTACATCCCCATGTAACCTATAGTATTTGTTCTGGTTCCTCTTGTTTGGATTTGATCTCATGTGGGTTTAAGTTTGGACATAATTTTTATCCATGATCCTCTTATCGATCTTATCTGTTGCCATCCTCTGATCATGGTAATATTCATACCTTTCGAATTGTTGAGGCTACCATTTTCATTTTAGATGATTTGAATTTTAGGTTCTTCTATTTGCATGGCTTGACTAGGCTTCTAGCGCAACTGGATTTGAAGCAACATTGGTGATCTAGGTGTTGCATTGCTTCTTTCCTACTTTTTTACCTATGTTTTAGTTTGTATCATTGATGCCTCTAGAGGTGTTAGCTTTTCCTATTTAGAAGTTAAAGTTCTTACCTTCCTCTTGATCAATGAAACCACACACCCCATCATGAAATTTTGTATAAGATTTAGCCCATTCTTTGTTCAAGTTGTCTCGTTAGGGTATGTAGTATGCATACTACTAAGGGCTCCTATGAGGGCAACATCATCAATTACATTCTCCATTGAGGCAACTTTTTTAGTAAAGCATTAAAATTAACCCTTGAGTGACTTGTTGAGACCATGGTGAAGGAAATTAAGTTTTTCCTTAGGCACAATAAGGCAGAGAAACATAGTCTTCAAATTGTTCCAAGAGGCGATCTTGTTTGGCTTCAATTTTGTAAACCACTGTCTTGCCAAATCTGCTAGAGTAGCACTAAATGCTTTATACATTGCCTCTTCTAGCACTTCACAGAGTACCACGTATGTCATGTAGACTTGGACATGGTTGTCCAGATCCGTGTTCCCTTCATATAGTGCTATTTGAGACATCTTAAATTTGTCTAAGGCTTCAACGCTCATGATATCAATTGTGTAAAGGTGTGTGTATGCGATCTCCACTCTTCAATGGCAATCCACTCTTTGTTCTAGCTTGTTGGTGTGGTAGCGCCCCAAAATGTGTCTTCTTAAATGGTGGACATTTGTAGTATAGAAAAGTTATCATATCCATAGGGAGGTGAAGAATTTGTAACTCGACAGATTGTTAAAAATAAACGTTCAAAAAGGCAAGTGGATTTTCAAAACAAAGTTTAAAATAAAAGAAACCTTTTTGTGATTTTTTTGTTCAAAATTTAAAACATAAAATTAAAATGGTGAAGCTTTGAGAATCCTTTGTATGTTTTGTAACTGGTATGGAATTTCAACTCTAATTAATTAATTATCTAAGGCATTTGATTTATTATATCTTTTTTTGTTAATTACCAGCACTTTTACTATTTTTATAAGTCAACTGAAAGCGACAATATAGTAAGCCATAATGCAATAAAGGTCTTCCTATAAAAGTAACAAAATGATCATCTCTTACTAATGATTAGGTCCACTAATTATGAAAATTATAACCGTTGTCACTACAATTATAATTAACATAATTTTAAGATAGAAAAGATAATAAAAAATCAAAATTAATATATTTTTATGGAATAAATTATTACGTTAATTCCAACAGTACCTTGTCTTATTAATTAGTTTAAGAATACACTATGCCATCCTCTGTCGATAATAAATCAAGAATTACCAAGCATTCATTGTGCCAGTCCATATCTATAATGCAGCAGAAACTTAACTTAATAAATGAGCATGATATCAGTATTGTTAATATTAATTATGCAACACAATTAAATTTCATAAAGAAAGCTTGATTGAATTTATGCAATAATTAGGCAACATAACAACATTAACAATAATTATTAAAAAAATAAAGATATAATTTATTCCACAAAATATAAGCATTACAACACAGATATAGAGATAAAATCCATACCAAAGTACTATGCACACAAGATCATCTCTCTGCCTCACCAAACTCTCTACACTAATTTAGACATTAGTTTATTATTTTTTTATTTAAGTGGATACCGCTAAACAAAAGGTTCAATAGAAAGAAGAGAAAGAGGAAGAAGGAGAAGGGCCAAATGGCCCTAAGGTGTGTAGAACTGAGGCCGAAGGCCTCAGTATTTACAGTGCAATAAAAGCACTATGTATAACATTTTTAAATATTTTTTACTATTCAAATTTAGAAAACACGGATCCTTTAGATATGTTTTTCTTCTTTTTTTTTCTACTTAGGGGCCCTTCTTTAGATTCTAAGAATTTGTTAGTAATTCTCTACTTCTCAATAGCTAGAAGCACGACAATGGGGCCATCTAGGCCTTTGAAGACGAGATCCACCGGACTAGAGAGACGGGCAAGAATGGGCCCAAGAGGGGACCATTGGGACCAGGTGGGCCTCAAATGCTTTCCATTGGATTAGTCTCGCTTCGTAGATCGAAGGGTTAAGAAGACAAGATCATGTGCGTTCAGTCGCATGGGAGCAGACAACCTTTTAATACGTAGGGCCCACCTGACACGCGTCAGTGCTGACATGCGTCAATGCTGACATGTGCTCACCTGTTGATGCGTGTCATGACAGCAATTGTTGTGTGTAGAGATTGAATAGCTAAGATCATTCTGACAGCGAATCCAACGGCTCTCATAACGCCATGTGTCTAGTTAATTTTGATATTCAAATTTTTAATATTTTTGATGCATTTGATGTCTGATTTTGTCCCCTTTTTGTGTCGTTTTGCTCTGTTTTTCTTCTAGATTTCAAATCTAAAATTCACAAACACACTAGAATTAATTATTTTACACACAAAATATTTACAAAAATATTTATTTAACAATAAAACACACAAAAATTACCAAAAATGGATAAAAACTTCTAAAATTAACAAACCTTAATAGATATGCTATTTAAGGCTTTAGATTATTTTTAGAAATTACTGAAGACATAATAGAATATATTTATAGACTCACAACTTATTTACAAATATTTTAAGATTCAAAATAAAATCACATAACATTATTTTTATAGTTTTCATTATTTACAAACTAGACACTTATTTAACACACCGAAACGACTCTAAAAATTACCAAAAATATTATTAAACACAAAAGCAGACAAAAAATACTATTTTAAACACATTTACACACTAAGACACAAAAATACCTCTTAACACAAAAATGCTATTAAATACAGGATTTAATGAGAAATAAAAGTATAAATAAATGATTTAAGCCTTGTAAAATATACACTTTTACAGTCTCATCACTTGTTGATCTTTTTAGCTAAGCAACTAGCCTTGGCGAAAGAGAAGTCTTCAACATTCAAATAGAATTGGCTTAGTGAACATGTAGATCATTTCTAAAATCTGGTGGTTAATTATTGCGGCCATTTCGAATAGATCTAGCATCGTATGCAACTTCTGTAACACCTCGAAATTAATTAAATGTTATTAATATGTAAAATGGTAGATTAGGTGCCATAATGAATATTTTAAACTTAATTTGACCATTTTGTGAAGTTTCTAAATTAATGTTAGTTTCGATTCTTTTAATAATTTTAGTTACTTTTAATTATTTTTAATTGTTATTTTAAATACTGAAAATAAAACAATTTGACAAATGACCAACACGTCCCACTTTGGAAAACCACGAGCGAGACGTGGTATTTTTGAAAACAGCCTTCCATTTTCTTTATAAAATCTCTCACTTTCTCTTTCTCTTCCTCACTCTCACTCACACGCTCTTTCTCCTCTCTCTCTCATTCGTCACTCTCCCTCTCTCTTTCTCTCTTTCGGTTTCTCTCATTCTCTCTCAAATTCTCTCAAACAATTTTGAAACAAAATTCAATTTCAAGTTTCGGGTTAGTAGATTGATGGCTCAGGAACGCAGTTGAGCAAGCACAAACTCAATTTAAAGCTTAATCCAAGGTTAGTTTTTAAATTTTCAAAACTTTTTAAATTTTTTCAATTTTCTTACATTTCAAAACTAAGCTTTTCTAAGCTTATAAAACCTTCAATCTGAGTTAGATGAACTTAGAATAACTAGAATACAAATTTTGTTTCATCAAAAACGGATTTGAATCATGATTTTTCATTTTTCTCTATTTTCGGGTTAATTCAAAAATTTTGTTTAAAACTTGTTTTAAAGTGTTAAAAAGTAATCTACTATGTTTTTCTATCAATTATGATCATTACTCATGCCTAAGAATTGAGAAAACAGGTTAGGATTAAAGATTTGGGCTCGGGGAGGCCAAGACCCGTGCTTAGAAAACTCTAGAATTTTTCCAGATCGGTAGGCCAAACTTCGTATTCGACAGGCCGGATTCATCCGACTGGCAGGCCAAACTTAGGAAAGTTCGACCGACCGGACTTGGCTTGCTGATCGGGCATGATGAAATTTTGTGATTTTTCACCCGTTTTTACTGTTTTGAACCCCGATTGAAACTCCAATTTTGTAAAATGATTTTATAAACTTAAATGGCACACTAATACACTATGAGATGATTTAATAACACGGGATATCTTAAGTTAGATACTGATATGCTAAGTTATTATACATTTAAGGTTGTACGTAGATCCGCAGAGCTAACGTATAGTGGACCGGGATTACGGTGTGGGACACCAACACGAGTATCGAGATAGGACTACTATCCCTTCCTTGGTAACTAGTTTTAAATGTTTTGACCTCAAAGGAATTTTTAACAAAAATGTTTTCATATGATTGGTTGAAAATACATTTTTATTGACTGATTTCATTAATGATAGAATTGAGGTAATTTTTTATAATAAACCTCGTAATAAATGTAAATGATTGTATTTGGTAAAAAGATATTTTAATAATCATGAAAAGATACATATATATATATATTGGCGCATAATGCCATATTAGAGATCGGGTCGTGTAGTGTGCCAGCTAGGCCACTACGGTGGTGATTTACATATGGTTTGCCCAGGAAAGGAAAATGGTATTCTTTATGGTTGACCAATTAAACTGTTTTGGTAAGATAAAGCTTTTATTAAATTTTCATCTATTTATTTATTTGTTCTAGTTTGTTTTCTATGCATTTATTTGATTAATGAAATTCCTTTTAAAATTAAATATTTTCAAATTATAGTCCTACTGAGCCTTTCGCTCAAGTTTTATTTTTTTTAAAATTTTTACCCCTTAGGTGGATATCAGCTTAGGATTGGAGAAGAGTCCGGTGACCGGACGTGTGACCAGTAGAATATTTGGGTAGGTTGTAGTACAAATAATTCAAGGCATGTATAATCCTAACTTTCTCTTTTATTTTGGACTGTGGTTGTAATTTGATATTGTCAGTACTATGTGTATGCACAATATGTGGGTCAGTGAGACCCATTCTCCTTCTTCCTTCTATTTTTATTGTTCTTCATTGATTGTTTATTTTATTATTTCTAATGGTTTAATTATTATATTTGCTCGCTTTAAAAAGGTTTTAAAATATTCACATTTTCATTAATAATTTCTTAGTTCTTAAACCCAAAATTTTAACTAAATTTCCATTTAATTAACTTAATTAATCTACTACGTCACCTTCCGTACTCCGGGACGTGACAACTTCATTCCTTGAAAGTGGCCTCAGTGGGAGACTCGCCCAGCCAAGATTTAGCCATTGTGGAGCTGCACCATCTTCGTTCTCATTTTCTTGTTGCACAACACATAGTCTACATCTTTTACGACTACCAAGGGAATTGGCTCTCGTTAAGTTCTTATTGTTCTAGGCAAACCGATTACTTCTGGGTTTGCATATTGGCCTCCATTATTTTAAATTTCAATCAACGTTTCCATGTTTTTACTAGTCATAAACTTATTGGTTTTCTTCATATCTCAGAAGTGCATCTAGTGCGACAATCATTCTTTGCATTATGGCAAACATGTTTTGCATCTGCACTTCCTGAATAATGGGGAGACGGTTTCCTTCCACCCTAGTTAGAAAGCACATCAACCTCTTGATTTCCTTCATTTCATGCATTGGCATTGGTGTTCTAAGACCAAGTCCATGTTCGTTCCATGGGTGATCCTTTGCCTTCTTATGGTTGTTCCACTTTTACTATTTTTTTTTTTTGATAAAAAAGTGGCATGATACCCTTGTTCAAGTGCCAATTGTTGATGGTGAAAATTCACCAGCTAAACTCTTAGAAAAATTGAGCTTACAATTATATTTGCTCTAATGTAATTATGAAGCATAAATGTAGAAAATAAATTAGTACACAAGAAATTTGTGGTGGTTCACTCTTTAGAGAATTGCGTTCGTTCTAGGAGGAGTAGGAGTAGAGAATATCACTATCTCAAAGAAAGTTTATTAAAGTTAATTGCTCTAATTGAGACCTTAGGCCATTTTTGAGGATTTAATCCCCTATACATCACCTTTTGGTAATTTTATTTCAAATAAATAAATACAAGTAAGGTAAAAATCAAGGAATGATTTCCTTATTTATTGTTTAAATATGGATAGTTATCTTTTATCATGTTATTCCGACCTCCCAAATCTAAGAAATAACTATTATGTCAATATTAAAATTTTGGATAGTCTTTATCCTATGCATCTAACTCCTTATAGCCTCGGCCCACATGCATAACACATGTTTGTTGAACCTTCTCTTCTACGTAGGGCCTAAAAAGGATTTAAAGCCTGGACTTGCCACAAATCGAGTCCATCAAACCATCAAAGCATGCAAAAAAAAATTGTATATATATATATATATATATATATATTAAATCTAGAATCTATCTATGTATAGCGTTTTTTTGTCTCTTTCTATATATAGCGGTTAGTTTTTATCTAATATTCTAGGCGATATTGCTTTCTAAAAATTTTTAGAGAAAATATATGGAAATGTAATAAATGTGTAGAACGTATGTAATAAAAATTTTTGCAGAACTTTTATAAATTAACATTATAGAGTATATTAATTTAATGCTTAATAAATATACATATAACTTGTACTTACCTGCTTAAAGAGAAGAGGTCAGAGATTTTCTTTAGGGACGCGTTCTCTAAACAAAACCATCGTCTATCTTGCCTAGAACTCGACACGAATCGGATGAATGCGTGGGCGTAAAAGGGAATTAAGGCTTCTTATGATCACTAAACTAATCTTTAGTCTCCCCCTAATCTCAACACATAAGCAAAGTGGAACCAGGAATCGAAAAACTTTTCTTCTCTTTGTTTATCTCTCCACATGCCTACTGCTAGCTTATAGTCTAACGAAGACTTCTCAATTATGTATAGAATAAAAATCGGAGGCCTTTATTTATAGAGAATGAAAGACCTAATTAATTCTAAAATTTGTTACCTAATTTAATTTATATCAAAATTTGAATTTTCAACTTTTAATTAAATCATAATTATGAAAATTAAAAAAAAAATTCCATGAAAGAATAAATCTTATATTGCATAGAAAACCCTTTCTTGTAGCACAATGCACCATAGACAGTGGGTGGGACCTATTATGTGTTTTTCAAAACATATTATTATTTATTTTTATTAAATAATCTCATTATTTAATAATTGTAAATTTACTTATAATTAATTTATTTTCAGTGATATTTAATTTAAAATTCCATAATTTTAAATTAATTAATTAAGCCAATAATTACATTTGTTCAAACAGCATCTATAAGGATGGGGGATTAATAGACCTATAATTTTAAGCTCTAATTAAACTAATATATTAATAAAACTTTTTATTAATATATTAACTTTTAACTAATTCTAATGTTACTCCATTAAAAACTTGGAATTGCACTCTTGAAATTATATATATAATTACTCATATTTTAAAATTGTCCATTTGCTATAATCATTGCATAATTAAAAATTTGCTAATCCCTTTACTTACTTCTTTATCCTTGAGTGACATATATTCTCTAATGAATTATTCATGAACTTAATCATGAATTGAGTGTTCGTATTATTTAAAACCAGAATCAATATTTAAAAAACTATTTATTTACTTCTCGACAAAGAAGAAATAGACTCCATCTTGTAATATTAAAATTCCCAACTACTTGCTTCATTATGCCTCCAAAATATAAGAGATAAAATTAGATTCTCAAATTTGTATAAAGTAAATAAAAAATATAAATCCATAAATAGGAGCATGCTAATAACTTAAGATTAAGACCACCTTATATAAGACCACTAATAAGTGTGATTAGAACTTGTTATATTTTAATGGAAATTATTAACTGTTGATATTACATCATGTCTCAGTCCTATATAGCCTCGTTATATACAATGCACTTATTTAATGATTCACTGTATTAATGATTCCAATAAGAACATTGAACTCTCAATAGAATGACTTGTACTAATAATGCTCAATTAAAGATTTCATACTTTTAATTAAGTAATTAATTATATGTTATCGGCTATTTTAATTATTATCCCTAAAATTTATCCTCCTATATATAATACTCATATACAATATTTAAAATCACATATATAATTATAAAATTTTAATAATATTTATAAAGTATTTAAAAATATATACACACAAATATGATAAAAATTTACTTTATTTACTCATAAATATGTCTTTTTTAAAATATCACATATTCAAGGACTATCTATACTAACAAAATGCATTCGAATGGCAAACAATTTTACCAATTGTGTGAATATGTAACATCCACGTGTAATTCACTTGTTAATAAAATTAAAATGCATATAGGTGTGAATTGGTATGATATTGGGTCCCATGTCAGTGGCAAGGATTGAACATGCTCCGAATTTTGATGCCCAAAGCTAAGAGTTTAGTGGCGTCAAAATCCATTCGCTAATCATTACCTCTCCCACTAAGCCTCCAAAAATAGCAGAAAAAGAAATCTCTTACGTCTATAAAAAATGTTCATGGGGTTTGACAATTTTGAACGGCTCTCTTTCGTTGGTCGGAACCACCTCATCATAATTCACCTTTGGTGGTCAAAGCGTTTAAAGTTACTCTCACACTACAAAAGATGGAAATGGGGGCAAAAGAAGAGATGGGGAGGTTAATGAAATTTAAGTGGCAGAAAAATCGAAGTGGAGGATGTGTTTTGAGAAGGTCAAGAGGAAGACCCTCACCAAGCCGACAAATCCACGTTTGAAGGGTGCAACGTGGGGTTTTGTAAGGAATATGACTTGTTAAACTTTACCATTTTACATGTATATATGAATAATAGGATCTACGCTTGTTTTTCTACAGTACTCCAAAAACCCATGGTGGCTTTGTGGCTCTACCGCTACCGTTTCCGCCACTTTTTGTTTGCGGCACACCTCCCCCTAGTTTCTTATGAGTTCGATTATTTAAGCATGCAACATGCAACAACATTTTTCTTTAAAAAGATTTTGTGTGCCAAATCGAAGATAAGTTCGTCTAATGCATAATCAAGGATTCTAATTTCCTTCCGTTTTCTTTTCTTTTCCTTTTCTTTTTTTTTTTTCCTTTCCCATTTGTTGATCTTTTAAGAAACAACGAAAATGCAGTCAACTTGCATTAATTCTTTTTTTTTTTGCATTGTCAAATATTTACCGTAGTCCTACAAACTACAAATGTCAGGAAATCTTTCTCATTTCACTTGTAAATCCTTACATAATTAAATGTGCTGGATTTCTTAATTAACGTTTCTTTTAAAATTGTCATATAAAAATAAAAAAAATAAAATCAGAATGATCGAATCCTAGGACAAAGTTGGAAGTGATGGGGTGGGGCCAGCTGTAGGTAGTGGGATGCTCGATGCCGTCCGATAAAGGATCTAAAAGAGCATGTTTAAATGATGACCGGTCGGAAAAGTGGGGTTTAGGCTTCTTCATTGTGCATGTGTCTCCCTTCAAAAGCGTGCAAAGGCCCGGCTTAGCTTGGCGTGGGCATCATGGCTCTGTCCAACTTGAGCCTTTCTTCTTCATCAATACACGAGAAATTTACATAGATTTCCCCTCAAATCAAATTCATATCGGAGTTACGTCCATATTTTGAAGTTTTCAGAAGAATCCCATTTGACCAATCATTTTGTTTGGCCAACTAAGAAAAATGACTACATCGCCATAGCTGAATATTCTTTAAAAAATTAATATAAATCTTTTAATATTAAACACTAAAAAAAACTAAACTTAATATCATATTATTAGAGTGTTTGACAACCAAGTTTCAACTTCCAAGTTCAAATTGCTATAGTTAAAACTCTCACATGCTGCAATATAAAGCAAAAATAAGCTATAGTATAAAGCACTCGCAAGCTATAGTGTTTAAATTCGAACTTTAAAATCTAATTTTCTTCCTAGACACTCTATATAACACATTATTTTAAGAGTTTGAAATAGCATTTAAATGACTTTTATATGCTTTTCATTAAATGAGGTATTATAATATGATTGGTTAGCCATCATTTGCGACACCCAAAATTGGACAGAGGATTTGAGTCCCTCTTGTCTATCTCTCTCTCTTATATCCTTCTCTGTTCATATCCAATTGCCTCTCTCTCATCTCTCTCTCCTGATGGGTTGGCTTTTATACACGCAAGTATACGTGCTCATTCCAACGAGGATAGATTTCACTATCTATATTTTTTATTTTCATTCTAATATATTATTTTTTTACCGAATTAAAATAGGGGAGGGTATTGAATTTAATAACTCAATTACTAAAAATTAATGAAATAATAAAATTAAAATGCAAAATAAATGATAATTAAAATGTGAATAAAAATGTAAAAATTAATTAAGAAAAGAAAATTACAATAGCAAAATTAAATCAACAAAATTTAAATTCAAATTCAAATTAGATTGACAATTGCGAATAAGTAAAATGAGAACAAAATTCAAGATAGAAACAAAAATGATAAAGCTAGTTAAAAATTCATTCTCCGCTGTTAGCTAATAATTTTGCAGTAGTCGTAAAATTATTTTCAATTTTTTTGTTGAAATTACCGACCGTAAATAGCAAAAAGCTCTTGTATCCCAATCTTTCCTTACTTTGTAGTTTAGCAAAACAAGCTTTTTACTAATTTTTTTTTCTATTAAATAACCTAGAACAAGCTCTCTAGATTTAATCTAACAGAAGCATTAAGTTGAGAAAGATAGGTTGACTTAAACAATAAACTTACAAGCTCGGTTCATTCAACTTAGGTTATATTTCACATCATAATCAAGCTAAAGCCTCTCATAATCGAAGATCATAAATTGCTACTACTTGTTAAAAGTACAATACAATTACGGATCTAGATTTTTGACGTAGCATTAGGTGATTTTCTAGTCTTGTTCACTAGCGCATCCAAATTTAATAAGAAAATAACCATAAGTACTAATTATAGTAAAACATAAACAATCTAAAATTGAAAACTTAGAAAATAATTCATACAAACAGCTGCATAATCATGTCCAAGGCTTTGAGATCACCATTAACCAAAAACAAATTTAGCTAGGCATAATTAAAAATAATAACAAAAACGTAAAAACTAACAACATTTGTAGCTTAGAAAATTGGTGGTATTTGAAGAATGGTGATGGTCTTCAAGAATTTGTTGCATAAACCTCCTTGGACTCCTCCTCTTTCGTCTATTTTCTCTAAAAATTCTAAGTGTTTATTGACTTTCTAAATAAACAATGATAGAAGAATTAACGATTTGAACTGTAAGAATGCTACCTTTTTATAGGCAAACATGTGATTCTTTTTAGAATTTTTATATATAGAAGCAGACAATGTCATCATAATTCTGATGGAGTGGCTAAATGATTCTTACAATTAAGGGACCAATTGAATGTAATTCGACCAAATTCGGCATTTTAAGATCATATGCATATATTTTTTTTCCTTTTCTTCCTTTCATTGGCAGCTCTTGGGAATGTAAGCTTAGGTTTTGATTCGGTGATTCATGGCTCATGGGAGGACATGAGGCTTATCTTGACCATTAATTGTTTGGAATTTGGATTAGTGGGTCAACAAAGCTTGATATGGAGCCATCAGATTTGTCTTTGTCAATGTAAGGAACGGACGAGATTGCAAGCTTAGTTAAGCTTGGCTTCAATGGATCAAGTGCACCCCTACACAACCCACGTGGCGAGGCCCTTTCTTGTTGTGACTCAACTTGGATCTGGCTCTAGGCACACAAGGGGAAGCGCTAGGCTTGGCTTCGGTGACAACTCGGCTTCATTTTTTAAGCTTAGAAGCAACTACCTACATCTTCTAGAATTTAATTCTTTTGCCCCAATTGTTCTTTAATGTTCTTTTCTTTTTTTGATTTCTGCCCCAATACTAATATTTCTTGCAATTAAGCCCAATGACAATAATTATTTTTCAAAATAAAAATTACTAAAAATAAGTAGTAATTATTATCAAACACTCTTTTCACTCAAAACTAAATTAACAACGAAGAACACACCTTAAGCTAAAAATCAAATATCAAAATCAAAATAAAACTTAATTAAGCTTATGAAATTGAAACATATTTTATGAAAATAAAGTAATTAATATTTAAAAACACTCCTAAAAAATTAACAAAAATATAATTAAACGAAAAAAAATGAAATTGAACATATTTTACCTAAATCACACTAAAATGATAAAGACATGCAAAAATGCTTAATTAGAGGTTTTAATAACAACTAAAATATAAATTATTTTAAACTCATGAACAAGCACATTTTTAAGTGTTATCAAAATACCCTAAAACTTAGCATTTTGCTTATCCTCAAGCAAAAGAAAAAAGAAAAACTAAAACTAAAAACACACAAGGACACACGAGTGTTGAGTTGATGAATTCATAGGCCTCAATATGTTCACAACTCATGTAGTTCAAGAAAAGCTCAAAACATAATGAACATGTAAAATTCAATTCAAATGCCAATCTATCTTACTTAGACCCTCTGAATGTATGTGTGTGGATAACCAATTACACTTAGCTGCCATAGCCCTGATTAGTTTATGCAAATCTATGATTAAAGTTAGATCTTTGGCTGAGCAAATTAAAGCTTCATAGGCTTGCCTTTAATAGCTTTTGCACTAATGTAGTCAACAAAACGTTTAAGGACCATTAAGACTTTATCAAGCTTGTAATGTATGGCTTGGGTAAGGGGTAGAATATATTGACGCAAGTAAGGTTCAAATTACCTATAAACAAATTCATCTATTCATATACCTTCTAATGAGCACAAATCATCATCTCAACTGCAAAACACCCCCAAACTTAAAATTTTCCCTCTTCTGTCATCCACATTTATTCATCGTCATTTTTTCACATATATATATATATATATTGTTTGTGTGAATTTTTTTTTCTTTGAAAACTTGTAGATATCATTAATTACAAAGAAATGACGGTACAAAACAATATATCACAACACCATCCTTCCTCCCACGTACAAGAATAGACTTCAAAATGTGTCACAGAATAACCAACATGCTTATGGGTGAAGCTTTAAAAAGGATAGAAAATAAATAACATCCAATTTATATTTGTGGGGGGCAGAGAAAAGGGAAAAATAAGGCTCAATGAGATGACTAGGAATAAAATTTGTATCATAGGGTAATCTCAAAAAGGCTCAAATGATCCAAAGATGGCCTAAATTATCCTTAATGTCATGCAGTCTAGGATTTTGCCTTGAGAGATAATAAGACAAGTTCTAGAGTTCGTGAGATCTTTTAAAAGTTGCTAAATTCACATTAAGCATTCTCTAAGCTGGCAAACAACTAAGTGATCATGGTTATGTGCATTTAAGTGTTTAGAGAAATCTAAGCAAAGTAGAGCCAACAATTGAATCAAGCATACATAGGCACATTGTTTATCATTTTATAGGGGCTATACACATTTTAAAACAAGTTCTATCATTGGCCTTAGAAATCAACACAAAACACGAGTTCAAAAACATTTTTTTTAATTTGTGAATTTTTTGATCATTTTTGGTGCCATACACCCAAACTTAAACCGAACATTGTCCTCAATGTTTTACAAATAAAAGGAGTTTTAAGTGCAAAGGACTTAACTAATCGGTGGCGGTTTGACATTTTCATTTTTTTTGAAGACTATGAAAAACAAAAGCAAAAATAAAAAGATAGAATGGGTGGGAGCAAGAGAGATCCAATATGTTATAGCATGCTTTCCATCCTTTGGGTTGCCTACCAATAAGTGCTTAGTTTTGTGTCCTCAGCCTAACGTGGACCTGCTTCATTTATCAAGGTATGCTAATTTGTTGAGCGGTACTTTGTAACACCCCGAAGTTAATTAAGTGTAATTAAAATGCTAAATGGTGGGTTAGTGTGCCATAATGAGTGTTTTAGAACTTAATTTGATTATTTTGTGAAAATTTAGTAATCTTGCATTATTTTCTCTTTTAATGATTTTTAATTATTCTAAATTATTTTTAATTGTTAATTTAATTTTCAATGAAGCAATTTGATTTTGAAAACAGTGTGTTGCTGCACACAGTTTTGTACAACTGCTTTTTCTTTTTCTCTATTTATTTTCCTCTCTCTCTCTTCCTCTCATTTTCTCTCTCCTCTCTCTCGCTCACCTCTCTCGGTTCTCTCTTCCCCTGTCGTTTTCTCTCTCTAAATTTTGAAACAAAATTCATTTTCAAGCTTCAGGTTAGAAGATTGAAGGCTCGAGAATAAGATTCAACAACAAAAACATCATTTTCAAGCTTCGATTCGAGGTTAGTTTTTAAAATTCAAAAGTTTTTCTATTTTTTTAATTTTCTTGCATTTTGAGATCTAAGCAATTTTGAGCTTAGAAAAGCTTTGATCTAGCTTAGAGTAACTTAGATTAACTAGGATTGAAACTTTATTTCATCAAAAACGGATTGGAATTAAGATTTTTCATTTTTCCCCTATTTTCTCCATTTTTGGATTTTTGAGAAAATCTTGTTTAAAACTTGTTTTAATCCATTAAAAAGTGTTTTTCTATTGTTTATGATGATTATCCATGTAACGCCCCCCCTTCCGGACGTCACAGATAACGTTACATTCATTCATTAAAACTGAAGCAAACTATTGTAATTGATAACATGTATTTGAAATCATAATTTGGGAAAGCATTCCCAGGATCTTTACATACATTTTTTTTGTTTTGAAATATACAAATACTATTTATAAGAAATCATAATCTTTCTTAATTAAAACAATTTGCTTTTCCATAGTCATTGTATAAATAGTTTGCTAATATTATTTAAATTAAATGGCCTTTGAAAAACAAAAGACAAAATTTCTTTGAACATGTCTCGGCCGGCAGGCCAAACTTTCAACTTCGGCAGGCCGAACTTAACCGGCAGGCCGAAGGTCACCCATCGGTAGACCGTCCGAGGCCTTGCAAAATGGGGTTTTCAAAATCCACAAGATCGGCAGGCCGATGCTTGGCAACCGGCAGGCAGATTGGAAATCTTCGACAGTCCGACCAGTATGGTCGGCAGGCCGAACCTTTTAAAAAAAATTTTGATAACAAGTTTAAAACTTCAAATGCGGAAGAAAATTAATAAAATACATTAAACAAACATTCACAAAATTTATAAAATTATATATCCTTAAAATATAAACGTACTCAAATCAAAAATTATAGAATTTTTCTTTAAAATTCCCTTTCCTCAGCGTTCTTCCATTTGCAACCATCTTCCTTTGCTCACACGCCCATCATAGTGTCCTCCGTCTATTCCATCACTTTCTTACCCTTATCTGCAACATGATGAAAACTTGAATAAGCAATTGCTTAGTAAGTACATTGTAATTCTCACAATTTAAAACATTTCATAAACATCATTATCATTAACTTTAAAACATTTCATGAACATCACACTAGTACAAAATGTGGATTCGACGACGGTTTATAACCGTCGTGGAAAAATTTCACGACGGTCAAAAAACCGTCGTGGAAACCTCTATCGTGGAATATGATCGACTTTTCACGACGGTTTTTTAC